>JARGXW010001337.1:0-24846 GCA_029204085.1 Mycena sp. CBHHK59/15
TTTCAGCCTTGTGCTCCCTTGCCTCAACATCTGTGATGTTCGGCTCGCAGACGAGAAGGATTTTCCCCGGACTTTTCTTGCCAGGGGTGTGGGGGGATGCATAAGAACCATGACATTACAATGCCATGGGTGATTATTAGCCCAGTCCTCGACGGACATACCCACCGGATTATCCTCCGGCCATACAGCCAGCCCAATGGTGAATGCACTGTGTGGCTTACAGTGGATCAGGCCCCCAACGGTGCCGAAGGGTTGGAATGGGATGCCGCTGTATTGGGGGTGTTTTTTCTGGCGTTCATTGACGAACATCATGACCTTTGAGCAAACCTGACATAAAAAGGTATCAGTACGGGGGGAAAAAAAAGAAGCAAAGAAAAAGCGAGAGGCTCGTACACTGAAGAAGTCACCCTTGGCCTTTGAAAGCAACTGAAGTTCCTCAAGCAAAGGTCCACACTTGCCAGAGTCATCGCCGATGGGGGGAATCATGCGCAGGACCCGACGTGCAGTGGGAGCCTCCGTGGCAGGGGCGAGGGGGGCCATAGGCCTCGGACCAGTGGCAGGGACAGCACCAGGAACAGGAGCAGAGGTTTTAAAAAATGCGAGATCGGATTTAGTCAGCCTCTTGTCTGCGACTATTTTCTGGTACATGGCCTCAAGGCGAGGAATGTCGAGCTTCGCTGGGTTTCGCTTGTCAATCCAGTTACGGATCTTAACCCGGTCAGCCTCGGGCAATTTTTCCTCTGCAGCTCGCTCAATAAGCGGTATGAGGTGATTCCCGGTTTGAGGCGGTGACTATGTCTCGTAAGTGTGAGAATAGAATCAGCCTTGAATGAATAGATACCTTGCCTTCGGCATGATGACACGTATGGTGCGCATCACCTAGCTGCCACCACCACGTGCTTGAAAATTTCCGGGCTCAAAAAAACATATATTTCTTATCCGTCTAGTAGAAGTGTTCCTTTTGAGTGTAGGAAGATAACTGCTAGAGGGATTTTCGATTGGATCAAAACTGAGTGAGCTCGAAATTTCTTCCAGACCCAATTTGGCCACATTCTCGAATATATTCAAAAATCGGTCGTCAGAGTCGTAAGTAGGCTTAAAATGACGCTAAATTACAGGAGAGTTCTACTGGTCGAACTGCCATGCAGCGCGCTCGAAAACACGACGGTGGGAGGTGTATTTAGTCGAACTGAAGGCACGAACCACCCGTTGAGCCTCTTTCGGCCCCAAGTTATTGCGATAAGCTCCATCCAACGAATCATGTGATGCTCCCATTTGCGAATCACGGAGAGTTGAACGGAGGGAAGTGCAGCCGGCATGTTTGTTTTCAACCCCTCGTAACTGTAGTCACAGTGGTCACGGAGGTATTTCTTGATGGCGCCCCAGAAGAACTCGATAAAGTTCAACTCGCAGTGATATTTGGGGGTAGATGACCTGCTGCTTCGATTTTTTCTGCCACCATTGACTGTTGCTCGAGGATGTCAGGCTGCAATTCCAACAGCCTCAATCACGGGCCGCAGTGTGCAGCCCTTTATTGCACTCCTTCACGAATCTTCCCGAGGGCCAAAGGCCACGTTCTTCTAGAATTGTGTTCATCCCCTTTGGCTCGCCTGGAAATCCTGGATGATCTGCAGCATAATCCATCTTCTAGACCTTGCGAACACTGCCATCCATCCACCAACCATTGCACATGTGTGCTTGTTTCCCTCCAGGGTTGAGATTCATGCGGCTGACAAGCAAAGCGTCGATGTTTACAGTAAGCGGAATTAATCTAATCGAGATTTGATTATCGTTTGCCGCCATCAGATCAAACGATACACGCTGTAAACACGCTGTTGCGGACCGCCGAGGGTGAATATAATGTACAAAGTAGGCTCCGGAATCCACTCAGAGGTACACTTAATTGAAATTTTTTTCTCCGGCCAATTTGGCCACTAAATTTTGGTGGCGGCAGCTAGGTGATGCGCACCATAGCAAAGAGAGGAAAAACACGCAGTTAGCCGAGACTGCCCATCAAACTTCCGTCATCCATCAATCAATCATTAACGGGTGCCATATAGCAGCACCCGGGGGTGCCAAATAGAATTATCCTTTTTATTACTTATTATTCAAACCTTGTTGCTTGAAGCAAGCAGCGAAGCTTTGTCCCATGCGGACAGCCACAGCCAGTTTGGGAAGATTGGGGAGATCGGGAATCTTATCGTAGTTTACATAATCATAGGGTTGCCACATAGCAGCACCCCCCGTGCTTTTGGCACGGGGGGGTGCCAAATAGAATTATCCACCGAACAGGCCCTAAGTTAGTAAGTTATTAAATGAAAGGGGGTGCTGAATTCATAAGCAGCGCCTGGGGAGCCAAATAGAATCACCCAATGTCTAATGTATGTTTTCATAGCTAGAGGTGTCTGACGCCTCTTATATTCACATCCTCCAATTCCATAGGGATATAGAGTCGGATAAATCATGGGAAAAAGAGCCGGGTTGCTGAAGTCGTTGACTGGGCTCTTATCGTGCGGAATACCAACATAGTAATTTCCCGGTAAGTTCATATGTCTTACTGTTGCTTGACGGAGCTCATTTGAGGAAGCGTGCCCGTCAACATACATTATGACAAGAGATTCGAAAGGGATAGGTTTGGCAGCAGGAGGATTTAGAATGGAGGACAAATCAGGCGCACCTGCGGGTTGACCACGATCCTCAACACAAGGATCATTACTCTCACTATTACGGGCGGCATTCTCATCCACAGATGTTGGAACATAAGACGAAGTTGCCGTGTCAATACCAACAGATGGCAAAATATGTTGGACATGGAACGGGAGAATTGCCTTGTCCATAAAATACATGTGCTTATGGACCATCACGTATGAGACGGTCTACCAGCACCAAGTACACTGGCGTCCAGTTGCATAAACACGGCTAATTTTCTGTCACCTCCAGGACAAAATCGACGACCTGAAAATTGGAATCCACTCGCCCGCACTTCTATGCGGCGAATACACTATCCCGATTTGTCTTACAACTGCATTGGGGTTCCTTGGTCTCCTCACCTATGGCGGTATGTTAAACAACCAAGGCATCCCGTTCTACGTCAGCGTCGTGGTTGTGGGCCTGATGTTACTGACGGCGTTGTTGCGCACGGATGTCGACTGCCCCGGTGACTGCAAACGGCTGTTTCTAGCATAAGATAAATAATGCTCGCTGTCATAGTATCTAAGTAAATACTGGAAGTCCCCTTCGCCTCCCCCACTATGACATCACGTCACTTTCCCAGCACGTGTTAGTCAGCATGATGCCATAGTACACACTTAGATCCGAATTCAGTACAAGTTCATTCAACTGCATTGTCTATTCAAGTCATTTTCTTAGTTTAATTTCCTGAAAAAAAGGGAATGTTTGTTAAAGATCCATTCCAATCATTTCTTTTGTGAATTCAAGTTACAAAGAGCCTTAAGAAAGAAAGGTCAGGGATTTTTGTCCGGACAGGGACCTAAGAGTTTTGCCCCCGACCCAAATTTTTGTCCGGACAGGGCCTAACTTGGAGGCTCAAAACCCAAATTTTTTGTCCGGACACGGACCATGCCTTCATGTCTATTATCGGGGGTCCTGGGGCAGCGGGGAACTTGCATAAGCGCGGGGAATGTTGCCCACGGACGGCGCTTTGCACCAGTTTGTTGCCCGCGCTTAGTCGTGATGCGTGACGGCGCTTCGCGCTGCACTTGCCCGAGAGGCCACGTGACAGCGGCGCGTCGTGCCGCAAGTGTAGGAACCCGTGCCTTCGGCACGTAACACACACAGGCTTAATCTCAGTATTTTGGTTTTTGAATATGATAACTAAAAGATATAAGTGGAGGTGCCCATGCCTTTTGCGCAAAACATGCACATGCTTAATCTCAGTATTTCAGGTTTTGAATATTATTTATACCCATGCTTCAGCATGAAACACACACAGGCTTAATCTCAGTATTTCAGTTTTTGAAGTTTATTCCCCATCCCTCTGGTATGGATGACCACAACAGCAGTAGCTATGTGTGACATGGAAAACCCAGTGTAGGTACCCATGCCTTTGGCACAAACACACACATGCTTAATGTCAGTATTTCGATAGCAGTAGCCACGTATGACATGGAAAATCCAGTGTAGGTACCCATGCCTTCAGCATGAAACAGTCACATATTAAGCCTGTGCATGTTTTGTGCCAAATGCACAGGTACCCATGCCGAGGGCACAAACAGGCACATGGTTAATCTCAGAATTTCAGGTTTTGAATATTATAACTAAAAATATATGTTTAGGTACCTGTGCATTTGGCACAAAACACGCGAACAGACGCGTTGCGGAGGACAGGATATGAGCTCGAGAACTTCACTTTATCCGGGGTTATGCCTTGCTCAATTTGTTCCTGGTGGCAGCGCACAAGATAATCGAGTTGAGACTGCCGCAGATGATGCTTCGCGACACGGTTGAGCCCAACATCCTGGGGCTGCATGATCCCAGTCAAATTGCCGGGCACGAAGATAAGGATAATGTTCGGGAATTTTTTGAATATGAAGGACCGGAACGGTGGGGCGGTGTGGGTCGGGTAAATGTCGATGTAGAAGATGGCCTTCTGATCCTCGTCCAAATCTGGATCGTCAGCGATGACCTGGGAAACGTATGGCCAGATGACGAATTCGACCAGAACAACGAAATCAGCGTGCTACAACAGAACGAGAACTCAGGCGACAACAACGCACAGCATCCCGTACGCCGGAAAAGGCGACCCCAGAACCTACGACCACGTCTTTCCCCAGCACACCGACCACCTCCACACCATCCGACCTCACCCCATCCCCAGAAACCCCGCCGTCTCTCCTCCCAGCTTTTTTCACCCCAGCCGCTGCACCGCGCCCACAAGCTCCTGCACAACAAACCACCCACTACCGCCGCCGATTCGGACGACGATATGGGACCACCCAAAGCCATCGAGCTTTTCCGCGGTAACGGGACGGCGGAGAAAGCCCACACATGGCTCCGCACGATGGAGAGCACAATGAAGTATGATGCAGACAAGAAAGAAAAGGTGTACCGCTTCGAGAAAGGTCTGCATCCAGGGGGGATTGCGGAAAACTGGTGGAACACCGTGCTGACCGCAGCTGAGAGGAAGAGCTGGGCGGCACTCATGGGTGCTTTCGAGAAGAAGTGGCCGACACCCAAGTCGACGCAACGCGACAAGGAGGTGGTAATCCGCGAGCTCGCGGAGAACTATCTGGACCGCAGTGCCCTCGGACAATTCGTCCACGACGAGGATGGAGCAAGCGTCCTCTCGCACGTAGCATGGGCGGAGGTCGTGCGGAGCCTGATAGGCGAGATCACGGGGGGCGATACTAACATGCTGCTCCGCAGTACGATCCGAGCCACGCTCCCCGTGGAGTTCCGCACCCTGATCGTCGACAACGGGACCCTCGACACCTGGGACAAGTTCCTCGCCGCTGTCGAACTCATCCCCATCGACCACGATCTGACATCCAACTTGGTGCCCCGATCTATTTCATGCCCCAACTTGACCTCAAGTTGGGGTCGAAGTTGGGGCACAAGTTGGGGCTCAGATCTTTAATTATGAAACACCCCATTCAGTCGAAACGGTACAGTATTCCGCCCAAACTTGTAGCTGTACTGCCAGCATCACAAAGACAGAGAGGTCTGTATAGAGCTTCTTGAAGGTAACAGTTGAGGCCTCGGGGGTCTTTTCAGTTGGATGCATCGAGCTATGGTGCGCATCACCTAGCTGCCGCCACCAAAATTTAGTGGCCAAATTGGCCGGAGAAAAAAATTTCAATTAAGTGTACCTCTGAGTGGATTCCGGAGCCTACTTTGTACATTATATTCACCCTCGGCGGTCCGCAACAGCGTGTTTACAGCGTGTATCGTTTGATCTGATGGCGGCAAACGATAATCAAATCTCGATTAGATTAATTCCGCTTACTGTAAACATCGACGCTTTGCTTGTCAGCCGCATGAATCTCAACCCTGGAGGGAAACAAGCACACATGTGCAATGGTTGGTGGATGGATGGCAGTGTTCGCAAGGTCTAGAAGATGGATTATGCTGCAGATCATCCAGGATTTCCAGGCGAGCCAAAGGGGATGAACACAATTCTAGAAGAACGTGGCCTTTGGCCCTCGGGAAGATTCGTGAAGGAGTGCAAGAAAGGGCTGCACACTGCGGCCCGTGATTGAGGCTGTTGGAATTGCAGCCTGACATCCTCGAGCAACAGTCAATGGTGGCAGAAAAAATCGAAGCAGCAGGTCATCTACCCCCAAATATCACTGCGAGTTGAACTTTATCGAGTTCTTCTGGGGCGCCATCAAGAAATACCTCCGTGACCACTGTGACTACAGTTACGAGGGGTTGAAAACAAACATGCCGGCTGCACTTCCCTCCGTTCAACTCTCCGTGATTCGCAAATGGGAGCATCACATGATTCGTTGGATGGAGCTTATCGCAATAACTTGGGGCCGAAAGAGGCTCAACGGGTGGTTCGTGCCTTCAGTTCGACTAAATACACCTCCCACCGTCGTGTTTTCGAGCGCGCTGCATGGCAGTTCGACCAGTAGAACTCTCCTGTAATTTAGCGTCATTTTAAGCCTACTTACGACTCTGACGACCGATTTTTGAATATATTCGAGAATGTGGCCAAATTGGGTCTGGAAGAAATTTCGAGCTCACTCAGTTTTGATCCAATCGAAAATCCCTCTAGCAGTTATCTTCCTACACTCAAAAGGAACACTTCTACTAGACGGATAAGAAATATATGTTTTTTTGAGCCCGGAAATTTTCAAGCACGTGGTGGTGGCAGCTAGGTGATGCGCACCATAGCCATTCTGTGAAAATGTATGCGCGACGTGTTGTGTGGCCAACTTTGGCGACCGAGTTTCAAACTCCGACGCTTCATCCGGCCATCCTGCGGCGACGGCGGAGGGGCTTTCAAATAGATGTTTTGAAGGATTTCCCAAAAAAGGGGGGTTTCTTTTGAAAGCCGGGTTCCTCAGTAGAATAATCCCAATTTCACGTCACGCTTTCGCCAGCTCATCGTTTTCTTCCCTACCTCATCTCGTCGCTCCTCGATGTCTCGTTCTATTTTGGTTGCTGGTGTCTATACCTCACTTGTGGCTATGTCCCGTTGTCCTGTGACAGCTATCTCGTCCGCCTTTATCAATCGTATTGCCCCGAATCGCCAGAACAATCTACTTCCGCTAACCGTAAATGGTGGTCCACACGGCTCATTCACGGCTGTCTTGGAATGCTCCGTCCATCAAGATCTCGCTGTAGATGTCTCTCTGGGATTAGACTGGACTGCTAGTGTCCGCGAATGGCTTATTGGCCTCGGTCTAGCCCCCAGCTCTGAACTGATCAGTGGCCTGATTTCTGCCATACGACCTGGTGAGTTACTTGACGAGATATATGCAAATTCATTGCTTAATGGCCCCCATTAGACCCTCCTCTGCCATCCTCGGGTTCGTTAGGCCTGTCCCCAGTATTGGGTGTGAGATTTTCGGAATGTAAGCAGTATTCTTCCGTCGGGCCTAAATAATTTACTGACTGTTTTTTCAGCGTCGTCTCCCCCCTTGCCTGTCAAAAAACAATGCACTGTATCCCCTATAAACCATGTGTACTGTGGTTTGCCTCCGGGCTCTACAGGCGGTTCAATTCCGTTAGCCCCTGCGGGAGCTTCCTCTGCCCATACGGGGTGGAGTCCCTCTGCCCATGCGGGGCAGAGGATGGCCATCTCTGCGGGGATCGGCTCGAATATTGTATCCTCTGCCAGTTCTTCATCTACTTCATATGTTGTATCGGGTCCGTCTCAATGTACTGACAGTTTGGATGGTTTCTTCCTCTCGTTAGACCCTCTTGTAAATCTTCTGAACTGTGATCCATATAGTGTATATAATCAACTTGATTTCCATGGCCTGTCGTCCCGAGGTTTGAGTGTAAAACAGTGCCTTTAGTCTTTGATCTACCACGTCTTGAATGGGAGCTGTGCAACTGCGAACCCAAACGGAAGTAAGGTGTTTTCTCATCTCGTGGGCTGCCATAATCTCAGTTTGCCATTTAGTTCGCCAGCCGACATGAGCTATGCTGCTTATAGTGTCCTATTATCCTCGACTTTATCTGATGCTGACATGTCTGTTGTGGCGGCATCCATAGGTTTGTCTTCTGATACCACAGGTGTCAAGTCCGTGTTGGCAGCGAAGCGTGCGGATCTTGTTTCAGCTCACGGAGCAACAATCCACTGCACTCTGTATTTGATAGGGTTGAAAAGTTGCCTAAGCCTTCGTTGGTTGCACTTGGAGCTTTACATGGGTTACGGCTTGGCCAATACAACCTGGCGGAAGCCCGAAAATTACTCAGAGCTCATATCAGTAGCGGTAAATGTGGGCTTCATAAATATGGCTATCGTCATTTAGGTTGTGCCAATTTGTTGAATCTATCCTCGCCTACACCGTCATCATTGCCAGTTCCAGACTTCGACCCTGTGACTGCTCAGATCGCTATTCTCGCATCTGTTGTGGGGAAGTTGTCAACTCGTCCATTGAAACACATTCTTGCGATGCACAGTGTCGATTTTAGTCCAGATGATAAGATTGGCCAGTTGCGGAAGCATCTTAAGGCTTATCTGAAACGTCTGCGCAGAGGGAAGAAGCTAGATGGCCTTAAAACAAATCGGACCGATAAAAACACTGATGCCAAAGCGAAAAGATCTCGAGAAAAAACAGCTCTCTGCAACGAGTGGCCAAGACTCGTACCCAAGTCTCTTAAGCAACAATTGGTACAGAATTTCAACCTCTACATTTCCAGTGAATCTCAGGCAAGATTCGTGTGTGCGAGCTGCTCAGGCAGAACCTTGGTTAAGGATCAGCGTAGGCTTGGATTAGAAGATTTCGACTTGAAACTTCTCAACCGACCAGATTGGAACATCGCAGAGATGCAGAGGCCTTCGAAAGTGCGCACCCGCGAGAGCATTACATATGCACTCTGAATACTGGGGCAACTTGCTAGGTCTATGGTGCGCATCACCTAGCTGCCGCCACCAAAATTTAGTGGCCAAATTGGCCGGAGAAAAAAATTTCAATTAAGTGTACCTCTGAGTGGATTCCGGAGCCTACTTTGTACATTATATTCACCCTCGGCGGTCCGCAACAGCGTGTTTACAGCGTGTATCGTTTGATCTGATGGCGGCAAACGATAATCAAATCTCGATTAGATTAATTCCGCTTACTGTAAACATCGACGCTTTGCTTGTCAGCCGCATGAATCTCAACCCTGGAGGGAAACAAGCACACATGTGCAATGGTTGGTGGATGGATGGCAGTGTTCGCAAGGTCTAGAAGATGGATTATGCTGCAGATCATCCAGGATTTCCAGGCGAGCCAAAGGGGATGAACACAATTCTAGAAGAACGTGGCCTTTGGCCCTCGGGAAGATTCGTGAAGGAGTGCAATAAAGGGCTGCACACTGCGGCCCGTGATTGAGGCTGTTGGAATTGCAGCCTGACATCCTCGAGCAACAGTCAATGGTGGCAGAAAAAATCGAAGCAGCAGGTCATCTACCCCCAAATATCACTGCGAGTTGAACTTTATCGAGTTCTTCTGGGGCGCCATCAAGAAATACCTCCGTGACCACTGTGACTACAGTTACGAGGGGTTGAAAACAAACATGCCGGCTGCACTTCCCTCCGTTCAACTCTCCGTGATTCGCAAATGGGAGCATCACATGATTCGTTGGATGGAGCTTATCGCAATAACTTGGGGCCGAAAGAGGCTCAACGGGTGGTTCGTGCCTTCAGTTCGACTAAATACACCTCCCACCGTCGTGTTTTCGAGCGCGCTGCATGGCAGTTCGACCAGTAGAACTCTCCTGTAATTTAGCGTCATTTTAAGCCTACTTACGACTCTGACGACCGATTTTTGAATATATTCGAGAATGTGGCCAAATTGGGTCTGGAAGAAATTTCGAGCTCACTCAGTTTTGATCCAATCGAAAATCCCTCTAGCAGTTATCTTCCTACACTCAAAAGGAACACTTCTACTAGACGGATAAGAAATATATGTTTTTTTGAGCCCGGAAATTTTCAAGCACGTGGTGGTGGCAGCTAGGTGATGCGCACCATATGCAGCAGACATGCAGGGAACGGCCTTGTGCATTGTGGGATGTAAAAGCGAAGGCCGGAATCAGAGGGAGTTGGGAACGAGTGGCGTGGTAAATCTTCTCAGATCCCTCCAGGCGGAAGTGAATTTGACTGGTGCATGTTTTCAGCGTAACCCGATGCGGATGTAGAGCATCCGGATTGCTGTTTCTGTAGGCCCTGAAGTCGACCTCCGCCGAGATCGCATAGCGGCGACCTTCAACCTCCTCATAGACGATAGAGATGAGTGTTCCTGGGCTCCCATTGGAGATTCCCAGCTCGGTTGCAATGTTCTCCGTGCAGAAGACCGGCATGCCGGGCACGAACGGAACCTTGCCGCCGAGATCATTGGCCTCTTTCACAGGTATTGACCAAGCAACTTCAGCGGCCAAGCTGCTAAGCTGCCGCTTCTTCCTCCCGCGCCCCCTGGTGTCCTTGGCATGGTACAAATGGTACTCTTGCCCTGTCGCGATCGCAAAAGCCTCAGCAGTGCAATTATTATGATAGTCCCGAGCGACGTTGGTATACACGATGAGTGGGCACGCGCGTTCCGGTTCGTTGATCCACCTTTGAACATCGGTGAGACTTTTTGTTTCTGCACTACATCCCTCGTTCGATAACACATATTTGTCCAGAATGGCTTTATCTTCAGCAGTACACAGGCCCTTCCGCAATCGTTTGAGTATTCCAATTAAGACGGGGTCTTTTTGCCGCATGATCTCCTCGAGTACAACGACATGCTTTACTTGGTGCCAGACTTGAATTCCTTTCACATCCTGGCGGATATTTTCATGTAAGTCATTCAAATCATCATTGAAATGGCATTGCACGAGCTCGTTGGAGAACAAAGACCTCCCTTGAGGCGGAGGAAGTTGGCAGGGATCCCCGCATGTTGCCCAATTTAACCCGCCGCATATTTCTTCGGTCATTCCTTTTCCCATACACAGATATTCAGAGAGGCGGGCTAAGTCATTCGCATTTAGGAAATAGACTTCATCCAGAATGAGAGTTTCGAGGTGAGCGATCCGTTCTTCAAGATTGGTGCGGATACTCGGAGTGGATTTCATCTTGGCAGGTGAAACTCGTAGGCTTGCTTCCGAATGAATAGTGCAGCCTCCAATATCACTAGCAACAACACCGGTTGGAGCTGTAAGCCGTAAATGCTCTGGATGTCCAAATGCCTCATAGAAATCTTCCCAAGCTCGAAAATAACGGATTTCCCAGTTCCACCCGGTCCGGTGCATAGAAGTGTCATCGGTGAATCTTTTCTCCCTTGTTCCAATTCAAGACCAATCTTGTCTGCTAACAGGAGGAATGCCCGAGTTTGCTCATCGTTAAGGGAGTGTTTAATGATCAAGGAGAAACATAATCGCTGATAGGGGCGTAAAGATGACCATGGTGAGCTCCTGCTTGACTTGAGGGAACGTCGTTCATATAATTCTTGAGCTCTTTTGGCCTCCTCTTCCAACGTTGTACAGATGGCATGTGCAATTCTTTCAGACGGTCGACGAAGATTCAGGGCATTCCTGTGATTTTCTTCGACAGTCTTGAGACGACGCTTTATGAGCGAGTTTTTCTCGTCAAGAAGATTCTTGCTTGCAATATTCGCATTGATCATATCGTCCTCATCACCAATTCGAACTCGCTGTCCAAAACGGGCTTGTATCTCCTGGCTCGGTGAATTTTTGACAAGGTAAAACCCTCCTTCTTCTGCTTCTGAAATTATATTTTTCGCATCTCGTGAGGCTCTTGTGTCTCTGGCAACATTATATTCATCAATATCCACAGCAGCCTGCATTGCATTTTCCCAAACAGGGTCGTAATCGTCATCTCCCTCTTCGTCATCCAAACACATTCCAGAGTCTCGTGCCTTTCTCATGAGCTCTCCGAGTCGCTTCTTTCGTTTAGCAGCAAAGTCAAATTTTGCGTCCCGCGTTTGGTACAATAGTTGCATGTTGAGTGTAATCCGAACATGTTCTGGAGACATGATCATTTTGAACTTGTGAAATGCTTCTTCCCAGGACATATCGGGAGATTTGAGAGGAGATGATTTGGTGTTTGACCACGGTTTGAACAAGGTAAGAATGACAACGGTATACTTCAAATTGTCATTTTCGGAGTCATTCCTAGGCACACGATATCCCTTTAACACCGGAATCACGGGTTCATCGAGTTTCTTCAAGCAATGCGTAGTATGCTGAGGATGTCCGGGCTTGAATTTGAGATACGTCCTTCGTTGGGTCCGTGATTTCGGCTTTCTCTCCTTGACATAATTTCTGAACATATCCCAGGCACAAGTTGACTCCAATTCCGAAGGCCGGTAATAGATATCATCAAACAACCTTGAGTATTTTTCTCTCGCTCGTCCCCATCCCGGAAGTCTGGCTCTCGGTCCAAATTGTCAGCTGAGAGGAAAATCAAGGAATCATCTTCGTCCTCGGGAATGATCATTTGTTGGGGCAGCTCAGACTCCGTGGTATCTCGATCTTCGTTAGACACATCAAAATCCGCATCTGAAGTTTCCCGTTGCAGCTCAAGTGAAAAAACGTCGCGGGCAATGTCTCTCAACATAGAAGACCACCAGTAAACTTGGTAATCATCTGATGTATAATGATTCTTCCGACCAAGTAAAAAACTTGCAACTTGTTGACCGGTGAGTTCGCGTTTCCCAACCAACGTATTTGTCGCTTTCACCATCATTAAGCGGCTCATTTCGGAGCTGTCAACATTCCCATCGATATCCATTGGTGGATTTTCTTGCAAGCCTTTGATTGAAGCACAGAGAGCCGAGAAGACTATGGAAGTATCCAGCTGCAACTTTATGGTGTAATTTGCCATGTACTCGACCATGGCCATTGCAACGGGCCCAGAGGCAGTTTGTTTGAGGTCAGTGTTGCATCCAAGGCAAAGTGTAGCTGTCGGATTATGCCCATTCAAATGGCCGTTCTCACATCTAATGACAAGATCGCCATCTTCGTCGAAATGTGTCTCAGGAACGAGAGGCCTGGGAAGTTGGAAACGACAGTCATTATCTGGGTCCAAGAGTGCGTGAATTCGACGAGGGATGTGTTTGAAGCAAGTTGCATTGTGCTCATGAACCAAGCCGGTGGTCTCACATAGATTCCGGTGCTGCTGAGCCCGTTTGAGATCATAGTCTGGAGAATCTGGATTCAACGGGCGGCTCAAAACTGGTAGCTGCTTGGGAGTACCTTCGATGGGAACGTAAGGAACTGTGTCTTTCGGAAGCTCTGACAAATTAAGTTGTCATACCATGCAGTCAATTTCTGCTTAAATTCGGGATCAGAGTTCATTCTTTCTTTCATATCCAGGGGTGAAGCAGGTGCTCCCTCAGTCCAGATGAGAAGATGTCCGTGAAGAGATCCTCTGACTTGAGCTTCAACTGCAGCATACCATCCTTTAACTTTACCAAGGATCCCGATCTTCGAGGCTCTCTTTGTACCGAGGATTATCTCAAAGAATTTAGAAATCATCAAGTGAAAAAACTGAGCTGGTAAAATTTTCGTTTCAGAGGAAACGGAGGGGACTGAGCGTGGGGAAAAAAAAACGCGAAATCTTCGGCCAGAAAACGAAAGAAATTACAGTCGAAACAGGGATGTTCGTACACTATAGAGTTCCCAACTTCGACTTTTTCTTCCACTCTGCAATCACCACATCCAATTCGCGCCGCTGAACCCCACGGTGCGAGCGGTACTTCTTCACTGCAAACTCAGCCACTGGTCCCGTCGCGCCGAGGCGGCGCGTAGTGCAGCACAGCCACCGGACCGGTGATCCGCAATCAAAAACGCGAAATCGCCCCGAGAAAAACATGAAATGTACTTTCTCAAGTTCTACTCCGACAGGATGATAGGGGGGTCTATTGCGGCCCTAATTCCACGTTTGCGGAATGCTGGGTTGAAACCTCAAGGAGTAGTTACAATTACCAAATCGGGACTGAAACTTGTCACGAAGTTCCGTCCGCCACCATACGTGATAGTTGTATTTTGTGTTAGCTTCACTGAGCTTCTCTGGTCTATGAAAGCGTCATCAGCTGGTGCGAATAATAGATCTGTGAGGACAGCGACACACTTGATGTATGGAGATTGGCACCAGGTCTCCAACGGATATGCTGAATCTGCCCAGACCCATTCATCAGGGTCAAGGAGGACATCCCGCCGCTGTGGAACTCGGGTTCTAGCCATGCAGAAGAGTCATGCTGACTTCCAGGAAGCCCGATCCATAATCGAGCAATTGGAGGTCAGGTGTCGAGATCAACTAAAATCAATAGTAAGTGAGATGTAAATACTTTGGGGAGCCATAAATACACATACCTGCACGTTGAGTGAGTAGTTCGACTTACGGTCAAAATATACATTTCCAAAATGACCAGGCCGTCGAAACAAAGGCACCAACATTCCGTCAACCATCAACCAGCCATTCCGCCATCCTGGGCAAGAGACACTGCCAGCCCACTCCTTTGCGGCCTCCTTTGCCTCTCCACTTGCCCACTGCACTGAGGCAGACCGAAACGCTCAGAGCATGTTGTCTTCATGACCCGAGTTGTGACGAGGCTAACCGTCCCATAACCCACTCCGAACTGCAACACCACCTTTAAGGTGCTCGCAGCATTCCCGTGATGGCCAAAACGATAGAGGGCGATGGCAATCTGCTCCTCGACAGGCATCTGTGCATAGTTGGAGTCGTTGTGGAATACCTCGTCGTCTTTAATGGATTCAACGAGGTGGTCAAAGGTATCCGGATCGATCCGGAGGTAGGAGCGAAAAATGTCCGGAAAGTTGAGCTTGTAATCATTGAGAAGCAGGTATAGCAACGTAGCCGTCTTGGGAATATCCCTGCACTCCGCAAGATACCGCTCCGTGTACAATTCAGCCATAGAAGCCACATATGCCTCTGCAGGGGTCGGTCATCATCACTATCCGATGAGGACGATGAGGAGCTCCACGAGCTTGATGACGATGAATCGGAATCGGAATCATCAATCCGACCAGCTGTCATCCACCCAGGCCTCGGCTCAGCATTTGCAATGAGATCGACAAGGAAGGCTTGATATAGAGCATCAGCAGCTTGCTGGCGAGCAGTGTGAGTGGGCATTTCAAGAAGGAAGCAACGATAACCTGGCGATAACCCACCAGCCTGCCTTTAAAGCATCAACGCGCACCGCGCATAGAAGTGCACATGACCGCATAATCTTGATCTCCGTTGATGTGCCGAAGCCAAGCCGAAGTTGCCAATTCTCATTTCGCTCATTTCGACATCAGGATCAGAGTTGAATTTCATTTCGGGCGCTCGAGGACATGAAATAGAA
Source organism: Mycena sp. CBHHK59/15 (assembly GCA_029204085.1). NCBI lineage: Eukaryota > Fungi > Basidiomycota > Agaricomycetes > Agaricales > Mycenaceae > Mycena > Mycena sp. CBHHK59/15. The sequence continues at coordinate 15,489 of JARGXW010001337.1, forward strand.
ACGAATGAAGTCGAAATGAAGTCGAAATGAGCTCGAAATCTGAGGTTTGAAAGTCCCTAATGCCATTTTTGACGTGAGCGGAAGTAAATCGGCATTGACAGCTCACCGCTTTGCTTTGCCAGTCCCCTCCTCTCATGCATGGCTCGTGAACTGAGTATTAGGCTGCGACGATACAAATGTGAGTCATATCTACTACTCGTTCGGGGGACTTTACGAAAAAAAATCGGTGTCACGGCGACCCAGACCATGTACGAAATCTCAAGTTCGAATGCCGCGGTCACAGGTCCAGCCGATGAGAATTGAACCAAATGGTACAGTATATGGAGTCTGATTTCGTTGGCATCCGAGTCACCGACCAAGGACCTCGATTTTGGGATCACGTGCAGAGGATCCCACGCACCGATTTGGATGAAGTCCTTGTTGTGGTATCTCTGAGACTTCTAAACTCTTTTGAGCTATTAAAACAATGTTCTTGAGTTGTCTTATATTTTTTAGGCCGCGCTAAAGTTTCAAGCAGGATTCCTACCCTGAACTGTGCGAAAAGATTCGTCTCATCTTCAATCTCTTCGCGCAGTTGGTGTTGCACTATAGCATGCATCAAACAAATCAACCCATCTCTTCAGCCACGCAATCGACGGCAGCCCAATTCTGCTGCTCCGAATCTTTTGTTCCATAATACGATGGGATGGAGCATGCGATGCGCCACCCGTGCCGCCCAGAAGATTCCAGCAAATTACAAGGAGGTCCTGACCGCCGCCTTTCTTCGGGAGGCAATCATGATTCGAAGACTACAATATCCCAGCGGAACTTCGAGTCAATACTGACCAAACTCAAGCGGTTTATCACAGGGAACCAAGGCGACTTGGACTACAAAGGGCGAGAAGCAGGTTGCAACAGTTGGCATGAGGAAAAGTGTGCGCTCACGCTCGTGCCTTCTATTTTCGCCAGCGGCGAGATGCTGCGCATGCAGGCGGTCTTTCTCGGGAAACCGGGGTTTCCTTGCCTCAACCCGGTTCGCGTGGATACGCGGAGGCAATTTCCCTCGGTTTCAAGCTCGAAGTTTCCGGTAATGGCAAATACTGGTCGACGCAGGGCACCATGCGGACGCTCGTCACCGACATCATTGCACCATATTTCGACACGATGAAGCAGGAGCTCGGGTTACCAGCAACGCAACACTCGATTTGAAAAATTGACTGCTGGTCAGTGCATCGGTCACAGCAGTTTCGGGACTGGATGAAGAAACACCATCCGACGATCCTTCTTTGTTACGTGCCGGGCGGGTGCACCGGGCTCTTCCAAGTTCCAACTCTCGATGTCGGAATTTAACGGGTTGCATGAAGTGTTCATCTCACCGGGATGTCGTTTGAAAGAGGTGACCACACTTTTGAACCCGGACGACGAGGACGAACTACTAATGCGACGCTTTTGAAGCTTGACACGACTCTCCCGGTATTGCGTAACCGCTGCGTTGGATGGATCGTCGACGCCTTTCACGCATGCAATAACAGGGAATTGATTTTGAAGGTGAGTCTTATTTTCATTCGATGTCGCGTTGCGTGTTTACTTATTTCAACAGGCATACGAGCTGTGTGCGGTTGGTACGTTCAACTGCTCGCATGCAAGCCTCACATCCAGCGCCGCATCGACCGCTCTTCGCGAGCTCCCCCAAAAAACCGCGCCCTCCCACCTCGGCTTACTGGGGAGAGGGAATGCGAGAAGAGATCGTCAATGAGGATCTGTTCGCCGAAAACGAGGAAGACTTAACCTACAATGACGAAAGCGGTATTCCTATCGCAGTTTTGGTCAAGCATGTCGTGTCCGGTGGTCTCGCCGCGCTCCCGGAGGGTTTTATGGTTGCAGAGGATGGTAATCTGGCTCGCAATGGTGCTGCAGAGGACTCGGAGTTGAACGTCAATGCGGAGGATCTCCTGCTCACTGTGCGTCGTCCGAAACGCTCCGCCAAAGCACCTAGACAGTACGGAGGACACGAGATGTGGGAGCAGTAGCTACTGGCTCCAAATTATCGACTACTTGCTAATTTCTCAGTCGTTTATGATGATTTCTGGCATAAAATGCACCTCAGGGCGTGCGGAACCGCCTGGGGCTAGAAAAAAAACGAGATTTTTGCCTCTGTAAAATTTTTACACGTCCAAGATGGCTCTGGTGACCTGTGACACATTCAAAAAGTATTCAATTCAGCGGCCTCTGTGACCAGTGACTGAATACTTGGTCGAAATAGTACAGTAGTAGCACTCGCGAATAACATACCTCGGTGATTTACTGGCCGCCTCAGCAGTGGCCTTGGGGAGGCCCAACCAATTGACTTCTTTTTCAAGCTTGGAGGTCATCTTCGCCTGGAAACCCTTAAAAACGTTGAGAACAAGGTCAAGCACAAGGGTCAAGAAAGGGTTTGAGAGAGACCCATGACACGGGAACGCCTTCACTGCCACTGGATACAAGATTTTTTGCGTTAGGTAGGTAGGTAGTTAGGATTACACGGCCGGTCCCGCCGAGGAACGCCGGGGCCCAGGAGGTAACGAAATGTACATGCACTAGTGTACATTATTGCCCCTGGACTCATTCAACGTATCGGCTATCGGCAAGTGAATGGCGGAAGTGACAAGTCCGTCCAAGGTACTAATATTGATATTGCGCTACCATGGAGGGCGGGTGCAGCTGATGAAATGGAAAGACCGTACAGGAGGATACACCAAACTCGACACGTACGTTCATTCAAGAACTCGGCACATTCAGACAGGCACGGTACATTCCCATCAATGTGTTAAATCACAGGCGGCACTTGTGGAATGTGCCGTGCGTCGGTAAAGGCCTGTTTCGGAAGGAGACACGTGTCAGCGGGTGCTTTTGATTTTTCGCCATTAAAGGCACTTGAATGATATTCTGCCAGCACGAGCTCGAACTTGAAATAGGCATGTATGGGCTTCAGTGCACATTGGGCCATGACGGTGAAGGACTTCAAGGTGGAGGGAAAGAATCTAGTATTCTAATGTTAAATCGGAGGATTGATAAGAAATCATACGCGACGATATGGGCGCCGCGCTGAAGCAACCGTACGGGTGCAGACGCTGAAACAACATGACTCAGGTCATGCCGTATACGAACCAACCTTCCCTCCTCTCCCCCTCCTCTCCCCCTCTACCATGGCGCCAAAGCCAAAGGCAAAAGGCAAAAGCTCGACCCCCGCGATGCCAGCACGTCCCGGTATGAAGCTCAGGCCCGACCGCGCCCTGAATCCGGGGACTCCCGACATGCCAAAGAAGATGCGGACGACCCTGGAAGTCCAGAAGGCCAAGGATGCAAAGGATGCAGAGAAGCGACAAGCAGACGAGAAGCGGCGCGAAGGCATCACAAACGCCGCCGCCATCGAGAACAAAATAGCCCAGGAGGACAGCGTGCGTGAGCAGACTGCCAATAATCCTCCCCGGTAGAGCTGAAGAAGATCTTGCGTCCACGAATCGAGAAGCCTGCCCCAGCTGCAAACAATGAAGACCCAAGTAAGTTTTATTCTACTGCTCCATGTTACTCCGCTACTCACAGTTGTTGCAGGTGCGCAAGGCGTCGTCGATCCATGCTCTGATGGTCCAGGGAGTAGCGACGAGTATCAGCCTGCCCCGGTCGACAAGCAGGCCTCCGAGTCCGATGACGAGTTGATGGATGTGTCCGAGGGAAAGGCCAGAAACCCACCAAAGCCGCAGGCAGAGCCAAGAAAGCCCCAAGGGGAGTCTCCGTCGCGAGGTGGATACGGAGCGAGTCAAGCAGGGGGGAAGTATCGCAGAGGGGAAGAGAAAGGCACCGGCAGCTGAGCGAGTATTTTCGAATGCACCATTTCATGCACTTACTGACGTGTCAAAGATACAAGCCCAGCAAGAAGTCCAAGAAAGCGAACATTGGCGGAATTCGTGTCGACTGGGACCGCGGTAGGACACCAGCTGTGGAGAGCTCTGCTCCAGCCGCTCTAGATCGACCAGTTCCGGCGTCATGTCGTTCCTCAGCCATCGGCGCTCGGCTTCAAGCGACGTTGATATGCCCCCGGGAAGTGATTCCAGCGGCCTCGGGGGTATCGCATCCGACGCCGACGATGGAGACGAGGCTGCGTACGCAGCTGCAGAGACTGACGCGAAGGTCGCCCGAGCAAAGGTAAGTCCTAATCTGGTTATCGGTCACGTAGTCACAGGTGTCACAGGTCACCTCCATCGCTGGCATCGTCGAGACCGATGCTCCTGGTCTTGTTGGACCTTCAGCTCGCCGCAACCGCACCTCCTCGACGCTGAGGAAGGCCGACGTCAAGCTCACCGACATTCCCGACGCCATCCGCCCCAGTTCAGGACCAAATTCACGCCGGCGCTGCTCGAGTACACCGGAAGTATCCAGGGCTGGAACGACCCCACCGCCGTCGAGGTTGTCACCATCTGGAACTCCGTCTTCACGGATCACGCGGTCTCGGTGGAGAAGAGAGAAGATCGTGATTTGGTGCTTGTCATCACAAAGCTCGTGCGTGCTAGTTCTTTCAATTTGCAGACTCAAGCTCACTGCCTCGCGCACCTAGGCCCAGGACAAAATCGATGGATGGCGCAACAGGATCGGCGCCGCCGGCGTTACCGTGTGGAAAACAGTCTTCAAGGGAAAATCCAAGCAAGAGGTCATCGCGGACGTCGAGTGGTACTTGAGTGGTTCTGATCGGTCTCGCGTATTCTACTACCGCGACGTTATCGAGGACGAGGAGACTGGTAAGACCAAGCTCATGGTATGTACCTTGTCGTGCTCCTCTTCTATCGGGCGATAATTACCCTTGTCAGGGATTGTTCCAAAGTTTTGTTTTCTCACATGTATTCACTGTCCATTGCAATGCGACTGCTACGGACGGCCACCTCGGTCCATTGGGATACCCTATGACTGTGCCTGAGGGCGCGCTGACCCTAACATGTCATGCGGTGTTGTACTTCCTTTTCATCATCCGAAGCCTGTACTGACGAACACTCAGATTAAGCGGGGACTCAATTACCACCGAACGGGTCAGCTTGTCATCCCCGAAGGCAGCCTCGGACAGTTCTCCAAGACGAATTGGGCCGATCACATGGATTTTAGTGAAGGCGTGCAAAAAGTGGTCGCCAGCACCTCTGCCATCACCACCGTCGTCAAGAAGCTCAAGGAGTCGCAATGGGACAAGATCATCACCGCCGCCCGCGCCGCTGCTTCGGAACGCGCCGATATATCCAAGGCCACGGTTATCGACGTCGATGCTGATCCCGAGGAGTCGGACTTCGAGCTCGTCGACGACCTGGTCATCGTCCGCCAGAGTCACCTCTCTCCACAGCGATTTGGTGTTGCCATCTTTGATGATATCTTGCAGCTCGTCGCGCCGCTGGCCGGACTTTCGGATAAAAGCCACTGTTTTTCGAGCTCGTCGGATAGGACCGGCCTTCCGTGTGTAGCGTACTGCCCGCATCACGACTTCCGCCTCATCGGAATTCTCAGTTTCGGTTGCCGGCTCTGTCTCCGTGTCGGGGTGTGCTGGATCCACGTCCTCTTTCTCCATCACTTTTATCACAGCTTGGGAGCACAGGTTAATGACGTGCGCAAAACAACGAATGTATCTCTTCTTATCGTCAAAGGAGAAAATATGGATATCCTCCAGAAGAAGCTTGAAGTTGAACAGGAACGAGGCGTTGTTGGAGGCATTGTCAAGGGTGAAATGCCCCCCTGACAATACTTAGATGAGACATGACTCTGGCGAGAAAGAAGAATGATACACACTTTCTTAATGATTCCGGCATCGTTGAGAATGTTTATGGTGCGCATCACCTAGCTGCCACCACCACGTGCTTGAAAATTTCCGGGCTCAAAAAAACATATATTTCTTATCCGTCTAGTAGAAGTGTTCCTTTTGAGTGTATGAAGATAACTGCTAGAGGGATTTTCGATTGGATCAAAACTGAGTGAGCTCGAAATTTCTTCCAGACCCAATTTGGCCACATTCTCCAATATATTCAAAAATCGGTCGTCAGAGTCGTAAGTAGGCTTAAAATTACGCTAAATTACAGGAGAGTTCTACTGGTCGAACTGCCGTGCAGCGCGCTCGAAAACACGACGGTGGGAGGTGTATTTAGTCGAACTGAAGGCACGAACCACCCGTTGAGCCTCTTTCGGCCCCAAGTTATTGTGATAAGCTTCCATCCAACGAATCATGCAATGCTCCATTTGCGAATCACGGAGAGTTGAACAGAGGCAAGTGCAGCCGGCATGTTTGTTTTCAACCCCTCGTAACTGTAGTCACAGTGGTCACGGAGGTATTTCTTGACGGCGCCCCAGAAGAACTCGATAAAGTTCAACTCGCAGTGATATTTGGGGCAGAAGATAAATAGATGACCTGCTGCTTCGATTTTTTCTGCCACCATTGACCGTTGCTCGAGGAAGTCAGGCTGCAATTCCAACAGCCGCGTTGCACACAGCAATCACGGGCCGCGGTGTGCAGCCCTTTCTTGCACTCCTTCACGGGACCGCCGAGGGTGAATATAATGCACAAAGTAGGCTCCGGAATCCACTCAGAGGTACACTTAATTGAAATTTTTTTCTCCGGCCAATTTGGCCACTAAATTTTGGTGGCGGCAGCTAGGTGATGCGCACCATAGACAACGCGTGCAAGACGCTGCCCACTGTGAGCACCCCGGATACGTCGAAACGCCAACAATGTTTGGCGCAGAAGAACCTGCTGGTCTTCGCCTCTTGGGCCAAGCCAATGTGCAGTGATCGCAAGGTACGGATGCAGACCATGGCTGCTCCAGATATCGGCAGTGAAACTGATATCCCCAATTGCAGCCTGGCATTATGGTGAGCAATTTCTCTGAGCCGGAGGAGAATACTCACACCCAACGTTGCTTTGAGCTCGGCATAATACCGCACCCAGGCATCAATGATGGAGTTGGTGAGTTTGGTTCGGTGTGGGATGTCCTTGTCGCTGATGGACTCCCGCAGAAGAAGCAGAAGGTCCCTAAACTCGCGGCTCTCAATGAGATTGATTGACTAGGTGATCGTCAGACGAGAGGTGAACATTATTAGCATTCAACGCACTAAATCGTTTGTGACAAATACTTTGATGAGCTGCTCTGTAAACGCGCTCATTGAAAATGGAATCCGTTGCAGATCCTTTGCCCGCTGTTCATTCAGTTGCCTCTGGCGTTCGGCGGGGAGTTTGTTGGCGAAGCCGTGTTTGCTGACAATATCCAGGTATATCTGTGCATGGTCCTCACTTTCCAAATGCTTTCGGCGAGTGGTGAGGCTCGAGCCACCGCCATAAACTTTCCTGTGGAGAATAATTAAAACACTGTTGCCAGTAAATTTGCGAACATCTCACCCGCAGACACGGCACTTGGCTGACCCATCCAGTTTGCGTACTCCATAGAAGTATTTGCAATCAGCCGATTTGTCGGTTTGGGACAGGGCCTCTGCATCGGTGAATGTGTATCCCTCAGCGTCGGTGGTCCCATCTGATGCAGCGGCAGCGCGGCGGCGCTGGCGCGGTGCTGCTGCTGCTCCACCTGAGGGTTGCGGTGATGTGGCCGGAGATTGCGAAGGAGAGTCCTCATCGAAGTCAAATAACGGTGCGGGAATACGAGCAGCGGTGGTGCGGCGGCCCGGACGAACAACAGGCGGGTGGTCGGAGTCAGAGGTGTCCCCAGGATCAGATTCCTCAAGACCCGGATTCCGGGTTCGAGGCCCAGGGCTGGCCATCGCCGTGTGCTGTGTTAACATACCAGCCAGTCTGTCCGCGACACGACGAGCAGGAGTCATTGGTGGCAGGGCCTGGTAAAATTGATAAGCTTGATTTTGGGGGAAGAAAATACATACCGTGGCCGGGGCAGGGCCGGATTGGATGGATCCTGGGCTCTGCATAGGGATTGAGGAGAGTCCTGGAAAAAAACTAAGTGCTACGGAAAAATGCAAAGCCGCCAACAAACCTGTCCGAGTCCGACTTTGGGAGCCAGTTCCAGGATTAGCGGCAGCAGGAATTGAACCTGGACCTTGAACAGGCAAGGAAGGCTGTCGTCCTGTGAGGAGTTAGCCAAATATATATATATACTGCCAACGGACCTGGCCTCTGTGAGCCACCTGCGGTGGGAGCCGGTGGTGCATGAGGATGAGTGGCTGTTGAAGGACTGAGCAGACACTCAACAAAGATGTTAAAAATTTACAAGATAATCCTGCAAAGCCTCGTGGTTGATTATCGGAGCTCACAGTTTGTGCCGTCGAAGCTGGAGGCGCAGCAGTGGCTACTGTTCTGGTTGTCTGACGTCTGGGACGACCTCCAGCATCAGGAGGAGCGGCCGTAGCAGCCTGCTGTTCATCCTGGTCAGGTTGTCGAGTGCGTCGAGTGTGTGGCGGCATTGTTGAGTGAAGTGAGGTGCTTTCCAGCCGTCAGCTTTTATACAACTGGCAAGAAATAAAAAAATCGAGACTGAACAGTTTTGTGATATTACTTAGACACACCTCCGTGATGAGGTATTACAAGCCCAACCAATTGTCGCTCTGAACCGCATCTGTCATTTGCGAACATGATGGAGGTGAGAATGGACTGCACATATGTGGAAGTGAACAAATGAGGCCGGCAGTGCCCTGCACGCTATATATCAGCTTGCTTAATTTCGGAGGAATGTTACTGTGAAATATCAAGTATCCATGGGAGAGATTGAGTTTTCTGGGCAGAAATATCAGTAAAAACTCAAACGCACATGTGGATTGAAGGCTTCGGTGGCAATGTGTCTGTACGGCGCCGACACGGCATTACACGGTACCGGCTTCTTGGATGTTCATACCGATTGTTAAGGTCTCACGTCTGCACATTTATTAAATCAGCGCACAAGTTCGAAGTTTGATGTCGTTTAAAAATGCAATCCGCATAGCGATATTATTCCGAAATGAGGGCTCGGCTGGAACCTCTGTGAGATATGAAATCAGGAGATCTAAAACCCATCCTTCCATTGGGAACATGAGGGGAAGGTACACACATATATGGAATTGAACGACGAGACTGGCATGCTACATATCACGTTGCCTTAATTTCGGAAGAAGGCTCCTGAGAAATGGAAGGTGTTCATGCGAGAGATTGATTTTTTTCGGCAGAAAGGGATGTGAAACAGTCAAATGCACATGCCATTGAAGTTCTTGCCTGTACGGCGGAGATTTGGTGTGTCAGATTTGTGGGAAGAAAGATAATTGGAGACTTGAACCGCATATATACATGGCCAGGATACGCTTGTGTCAAGGGACAGCAGGAATGACTTCCCTATTCCCGTCGGTAGCATCATTCACGGTGGATAATGCGGTATATTTGTCCTCT
>JARGXW010001338.1:0-24827 GCA_029204085.1 Mycena sp. CBHHK59/15
ACTCGGAAGTGAACATCACAGCATATTCCAAACATGCAGTTCAAACAGCTCCTGTCGTCCCTCCTCCTCCTTGTAACTCTTGCGGCGGCTGCACCGCACCCTAGTGTCTCGGTGAGCACGAAAGATTTGACAGCCGTGAACTCTAAGCTCAAAATTTTTAGGGTTGAACCGCGTGAAGTCGTTCAGCTACGACAAGGCGGCTCGTGGTAAGCCCGCCATCCTGTCACGAAGAATATTGTTCAAGACTTGCCCACAGCACCTGAAGAATTCACCGACGACATCCAAAGCATTTACGAGCGTGGTGGTAAGTGATTCTTGTGCATATATCAGTGTGACGCAAGTCCTCACTCCATATCCCAAAGCTCCAGAGGAGTTCACCGACGACGTCCAAAGCATCTATGGGCGTGGTGGTAAGTGATTCTTGTGCATAGACTAGTGTGACGGAAGTCCTCACTCCATATCCCAAAGCTCCAGAGGAGTTCACCGATGACGTCCAAAGCATCTATGGGTGTGGTGGTAAGTGATTCTTGTGCATAGACCAGTGTGACGGAAGTCCTCACTCCATATCCCAAAGCTTCTGAGGAGTTCACCGACGACGTCCAAAGCATCTATGGGCATGGTGGTAAGTGATTCTTGTGCATAGACCAGTGTGACGGAAGTCCTCACTCCATATCCCAAAGCTTCTGAGGAGTTCACCGACGACGTCCAAAGCAGCTATGGGCGTAGTGGTAAGTGATTCTTGTGCATAGACCAGTGTGACGGAAGTCCTCGCTCCATATCCCAAAGCTCCAGAGGAGTTCACCGACGACGTCCAAAGCATCTATGGGCATGGTGGTAAGTGATTCTTGTCACCTAAGGAGACACCTATTTCATTACGTAAATCCCCTCTTAGGGGGGTTCTTTTGTAGTACCGAAACCTACCTAAGAGGTCCCAGGCTCCGCGGTGCCTTGAGTAATATTACTAATATAGAAGCCTTCTGCTTTTGGCGGCAAATGTTCGTAGCCTCCTAGGGGGGTCCATTCTGCCATATTCCAGCACTCCCAAGCAAGCAAGTCTCAGATGCAATGACCATTATGTCTTTGGTAAATTTTGGCCCTCCTTGAACACCATTAGCTTCCAAATAGACCTGCATGGTGGCTTGCAGGGTGGCCTGCATTTTTTGCTTCATTTTGCATAAACCACCCATTTTGTGCATCACATGGGACTTATATACCCATGTCTACATGTCAAATTTTATGATTTGCCAGTGACTATGTGTGAAATGAGATTCAACAGCACCTCTTTTGGTGCCCACCTTTGGCCAAGCTTGGCTTCCAGAAAGCTCCAAAACTCCATGATAAATATTCTCAAGTGCTGATATGCTCTGAAAGGGACCCCAAGCAGTATTTTCTGGGTGCTGGATTCAAAAACAAAACAGTGATAGATCCCCCTCAGAGCCCTCTACAGACCAAATCTTCCACCCAAATGCTGACTGCATTGACTGCAACAACAACAGTGATGTAAATTTCAGTTGTCAGTAATGTTCATGCCATCGTAGAGTGGATTGACACCAAAGTACAGTGTTGTAATATTTCCTTGGTGCCCTCTGCTGAACCAAATGTTCCAATTATATGTCTTTGAAACTCAAGTGTAAAATATTGTGCTCCCCAATCCTCATTTAGACCCAACCCTCAGACCTGCCTGACAGCTGCTGCAGAACTTTTGCAAGACTTTGTTGCACACCAGGAGCCTTTCGGAGGGCTCCAGTTCTGAGGATGTTCAAGCATCAGAGCTAACAAGCTTTTTTAAAAGTTCAAGAGAAAAAACTGGGAACTTCTCCTACATCAGAGTGGTGCATTGAGACACATGCATACTCTAATACACTCACCAGTTTGAGGTTCAAAATCTGTCAGAAAGTATCTGGGATATAATTGCACTCTATGAGATGAACTTTGCTATTTATAGGTTCTCATAATTGCCTTTCAGCTCTATATTTTAATTGGTTGTACATTTAATTGTGTGTATGAGAGCCTGAAGGAGGGCTCCATTATTTCTGGATTTGAGTGTTGTGAGCTTCTTTCACTGGATTTTGGGGGATCAAACCATGGAATCTAGTTGTATTAATATACACACAGTCTACATGCATTGGTAGGAATAATTAGACCTTCATGAGTACCATATGTCAAATTTCGATGTTTCTAGGTTCTAATTGACCTTGTAGCACAGTCAATAAACATGAACTGCCATTGAAATACATTTCAGAGGGGCCCTGTAGCCTTATTGAATAACCAAGAGTAGTTGGGATTTCTGTAGGCAAGTTGATGCAGATATTAAAGTCAAGTATGTAGGATTCAACACTAGAACTTGGTTGAATTTGGCACTCTTTTGTGCACCCGAGATTTTTTTTTTTTAGAGGGCAGATACAAGAGTTCTATCAACTCTAATAGGAGGGGGCTGCTTCCAGCTGCTGTTTGATATCCTCATATCGAAATTATATGAAGTATCAAGCTCACAATAAATGTTTTACATTGTGACGATGTTTATTCGTGATCTGATTGGCCGATCAATATGTGTCATCAACATTTGTCAACCCTCCCTCGGTCTCTTTTGGTGGCATGTCTACTGAAGAGATCCACTAGAGTACTGGATTTAACAGGAGGAACTTTCTGTTTCAAATTACTATGGTTGTTACTGGCTACATTGTAGTTTCCTGGGTCTCCAAATACAGTATCCTGACCTGGAAGGAGGCCTACACAACTTCAGGTGCCCACCAAAATTGCGAACACTTTGATGAGAAAACCTATCTATAACTTGGAATTATATCCCTTGATGTCCTATAAAGATCGAAATCACTCTCATCATATAATTCGACATCTCTAGTGCCCAACAAGGTGAGGCAAGGTGGATGACAGTAAAGTGCACGGCCTTGCAGCCCTCCAAAAGGCTCCTGGTGTGCAACAAAGTCTTGCAAAAGTTCTGCAGCAGCTGTCAGGCAGGTCTGAGGGTTGGGTCTAAATGAGGATTGGGGAGCACAATATTTTACACTTGAGTTTCAAAGACATATAATTGGAACATTTGGTTCAGCAGAGGGCACCAAGGAAATATTACAACACTGTACTTTGGTGTCAATCCACTCTATGATGGCATGAACATTACTGACAACTGAAATTTACATCACTGTTGTTGTTGCAGTCAATGCAGTCAGCATTTGGGTGGAAGATTTGGTCTGTAGAGGGCTCTGAGGGGGATCTATCACTGTTTTGTTTTTGAATCCAGCACCCAGAAAATACTGCTTGGGGTCCCTTTCAGAGCATATCAGCACTTGAGAATATTTATCATGGAGTTTTGGAGCTTTCTGGAAGCCAAGCTTGGCCAAAGGTGGGCACCAAAAGAGGTGCTGTTGAATCTCATTTCACACATAGTCACTGGCAAATCATAAAATTTGACATGTAGACATGGGTATATAAGTCCCATGTGATGCACAAAATGGGTGGTTTATGCAAAATGAAGCAAAAAATGGAGGCCACCATGCAAGCCACCATGCAGGTCTATTTGGAAGCTAATGGTGTTCAAGGAGGGCCAAAATTTACCAAAGACATAATGGTCATTGCATCTGAGACTTGCTTGCTTGGGAGTGCTGGAATATGGCAGAATGGACCCCTCTAGGAGGCTACGAACATTTGCCGCCAAAAGCAGAAGGCTTCTATATTAGTAATATTACTCAAGGCACCGCGGAGCCTGGGACCTCTTAGGTAGGTTTCAGTACTACAAAAGAACCCCCTAAGAGGGGATTTACGTAATGAAATAGGTGTCTCCTTAGGTGATTCTTGTGCATAGACCAGTGTGACGGAAGTCCTCACTCCATATCCCAAAGCTCCAGAGGAGTTCACCGACGACATCCAAAGCATCTATGGGTGTGGTGGTAAGTGATTCTTGTGCATAGACCAGTGTCACCACGGGCAAACCCCATGGCATCTAAACATTAGATGCCTCAGTGGCAGCTACGTGGGAGCTGCACCGGATCTACATGGTACCTGCCATGGAAGCAGGCAAGGAAGCTACCGCGGCACCTAAAAAACAAAACAACCACAAACAAACGGCATGCACCAACCATGAGGGCACCTTGCACGCCTACTAGGGAAGCCCCCGCGGGTGGGGCAAATGCCGGCAAGGTCCAGAACTGCTCCGGACCGGGTGCCCAGACACCTCATGTTTTGTGCAAGGTGCCGCGGCAGCTTCCTGCGGTGCTGCCATGACAGGTGCCGCGAAGATACAGTGCAGCTGCCTCTCAGGCAGCTAATTTTTAGCTGCCACGGGAATTGCCCGCGGTGTGTGACGGAAGTCCTCACTCCATATCCCAAAGCTGCCGAGGAGTTCACCGACGATGTCCAAAGCATCTATGAGTGTGGTAAGTGCCTCTTGTGCATGAACCACTGTGACAGAAGTCCTCACTCCATATCCCAAAGCTGCCGAGGAGTTGATGGACGACGTGTAGAGTCTATGGACAAGTCTCCGGTGCTGACCATGAACCCAGGAAATGGAAATGAAGCTCAGATGGTTGTGTAGGAATCTTTGGTGTCTTGGTGGGTACTGGAGACATCGCTAGTGATTGAATCTGCGCTGGGTGTCATAATTTTTTATGCCAACTCAATATCAATCTCAATCGTACTTTTGTCAATGCTCTTGATTGGAAATTTCGACTGACATAACTCGTTCATCGCCATTCATTTTTCCATGGCTTAATGACACACTCTCATGTCGCTCCCAGGGGGGTTTTTTTTGCTCCCTTTCCTCATTTTTAACCCTGCAATATACCTAGTAACTCACCTACGTTCTATATTTAGCTTTGACGTGTATACTGTACGTACTTGTAGGTAGGCGACGGTCACGGTCACAGCGGGCATGTCGCGTCGCCCTCGTCGGGGCGGCTCACGGTCACGGTGGCCTGCGTCGCCAACAAACCGTCGTGACATTTTGATAAAAAAAATAGAATAAAATGTTTTGGGGCCTGTTTTGGAGCATAAATTCACTGCTGTGACCCCAATTTAAGTTATTTCTCACCAGGCTCCTGCTCAAATGCTGTGAAAATGGGGGAAAAAATATACTTGTCGCCCAAAATTGTAGCGGTCACGGTCCCAAAGCCCACTGTCGCGTCGCCCCCGGCTGTTAAGGCATGTCACGGTGCCCAGGGCGTCACTTCCCTACAAGTACGTACAGTACAGTGTAGCTGTGCATACCTCCTGGCTCTCGCAATATGGTAAGGTCAGGGCCCCCTTATGGTCAATGAGCAAAGAGCACGATTCTCACCGCGAATTTCACAGCTTTGCTTTCAGCTGAATACTAGTTAGTATTGAAAAAGAGATGACAGCTAGCCACAAGGTTGTGCTGTTTGTCTCCATATTGTCTTTATTCAACCATGGTCATTTTATCAATAACTCTTAGTACCAAGTTAAAAGGACTGGTGGACAAGTCGAGGAGGTGAAGCAGTAGCCCAGTGGTCATGCAGAGATTGGGATATTGTCCTGTTCACAATTTCAGGTCAGCCAGGCCGGCCTGACCCCTGAACACTTCTTGGGTTGGTTACTGTAAGCGCTGTCAAGAGTAGTGAGAGATTCAAGCGAGGGGATTGAGGGGGAGGAGTCATGGGTCGTAGGTTGATGAAAAGAAGGACTAGTAGTGATATTCAGGTCGGGTCTTGTAGGGCTTTGGCTCCTTGGGTCGGGTTGGGTCGGGCCCGGCCTCAGGCCTGGGCTTGACAGCATTTTAAAAAAACTGTATTGAAATTCATAAGGCCCTCTGGGCAACCCTGGTCCCTCCTATCCATCCCTTGTGCCACCTCAAAGACACTGATATTCCACTCTGATTGGGTGATGTCACCATCAACTGGCTCGGGGCCCTTGGAAAGTCCGAGTTTGCCAAGATACCTTCCAGGTGACCAGTGAGACACGAAGCAGGGGTAAACATATGTTGGCTTAATGTATATTCTCCTAGCTTGAGGGTTCACTTTTTGACTTGCCAAATTGACTTGTGCCTGCGCCAATTGACTTGTTTTGACTTGCACGTGGATTTGGGTGCGCAAGTCAATTTGTCAATGCCACAAGTCAAAATGGTGACTTGCACGTCACAAATGTGACTTGCACAAGTCATTTTGTCGGCAATGACTTGGGCATAATCCCGCGCATCTACACATTATGCGTTGATGCTGCACAGGTTGCATAGTCTACAGGAGGTCACACACCAAGTTCTGTGATGTTCCTCCAAATTTCCGTGGATAGTGAGCCACATTTCTTGGAGTTCCCCTCAACTTCCCCAATGTTCAAGGTGAGTTCGTGGTTCAATCATTGACTTGCACTGATTTTACACATTATAACTTTATGAACTCATTTGCACCGTTGGAACCTTCAAGGGTATAAAAAGTCGAACCGAACCGCCCATTGCCAATAGTGACTTGTGAGTCACATTTGTGACCTTGCACAAGTCAATTTGTCGCCGATGACTTGGGCACAAATTCACGTCCCTGCACATTATTTCTTGACACTGTACAGGTTGTATAGTCTACAGGAGGTCACAGACGAAGTTTTGTGATGTTCTTCCACATTTCTATATCGAGCCTTTCCCAAAAATACCACTCGACTTCCCCAAAGTTCAAGGTCAATGCGTGGTTCGATCACTGACTCGCGCTGATGGTACACATCCTCACCGTTGGAGGTGCCCAGGATATCCAAAATTGAACTCAACCGCCCGTCGAACAATATTGACTTGTGAGTCACATTGTGACTTGTGCAAGTCAGACAATGACTTGGGCATAAGCTGCCATTCTAATACTTGATCTGTCTGCTCTAGCCACCACATGTGAGTCTCAATACTCCACTCACCAAGTGCTGTAGTTTCGGAATGTGCTCTGGTCTTAAGGCCATCCGTGTTGCTAAACGACGATACAACTCCCCAAAAACCTCAAATCAATATGACGCCGAGAGCCACACATCAATTTGTTAACAAAAGTTGAGCATGTCAATTTTAACCAAACTGACTTGCGTGAGAATTTGTACCTTATGTTGTCCTGTACCATCTGATTCTGGGGTTGCACTAAGCAACATGGAAGGTGACTGGCAGGATCCGTTCGGCGACCTTCTGCTGAATGTGTACACGCTAAATTGACGGGGGTCATGCACAAGTTGCTGTTCAAGTTAATTCAAGCCAGTATATTTCGTGCAAGTCACTCTGAAAAATTGACTTGCATGTTTGACTTGACCTGTGTTGACGTACTATTAACGGAGCAGTGACTGGTTTCATTGTAGAGGTACTCATCTGGCTTACATTCCACAGTATAATGTGATAACCACAAGTCAATTTTGCGGCCATGTTAAATTTGTCCAAGTTAGACAAGTTGCCTTGTTATAGCTTGAGCCAAGTTGACTTGTTCCGACAGTAATGCCCGAGCGTAGTCATCGGACACTCTACTTCTGTCTATGGTGGAGAGGGATAAGTTGTTCAATCAAGTTGAACTTCCACTCACCGTGTGCTTTTTGCTTTGAGTTCAGGGATTACATGGGAATATCACTCTCAGTAATGAAGAAGGGGGTATTTATTCGCCTGTATGAATCCCCGGGAGTTTCGAAGGAAGTTTTGAGGTGTGGTGTCCGTTCACCGCCTGCAACGACATCAGCGATGCCAACAGCGGTGATGGCGAAATGGTGGCATCAAAGTGTGCCGCGGGTGGCCTAGCACAATAGTGAAGGCATCGCAAGTGTTTTGGGGGCAATGGGAGGGCTCCCTGAAGAGTTTTGAGAGGTTTCTGTATGGTGGAGATGGTCAGTGTAAATGGGCACAAGCACAAGTTAACCCACGTGCAAGTTAGACAAGTCAACCCACCCAAATTCAAACTCTGCTTGGTGCGCAAGTCATTTTGCCAAGTCAATCGGGTAACCCTCTCCTAGCTTGGCACCAAACATGCAGCACTGTCATGCATTAAGGAGTTCTCCTGACTGCCAGCATATTAGTTACTTCATATGGTGTGAGTCGGAGCAAAAACCATCCACGACTTCGGGTTCTGTATGTCTCATCCACACACAGTGCTCTACCAATCCAGACTGGAGTCATACCTCCTGGTGTCTCTGCGCGTGCGCAAGACTGGAGGGCCTGTGGACACATGAGCATGCAACACTGGGTCCCAAGGCTCTGCCCATCGTGTCTTCCCTTTCGAAGGATGTGCTTGGTTCCCAATAAATGTGGATGCAGGCGATAGCAATAATCCGATTGACATTGAGTTGTGGAATGCAATGAATGATACACCCTTGCTTTCTGGTGAATTTGCGGAGCAGGGTAAGTTGGACGATTATCCTCAACGAATTTGGCTCATGGAGCTCTGAAGCTAGAGCGCAGGCAGCCAAGGGCATGTTCATGTGTTGTATCTGTCTAGGGACATTGAATAAACCTGTGGCATACGTGGTGTTCAATCCGCCAAGAATGTGAATTCTGATGACATTTTTGCAGAACAATGTGCCTGCATACCTTCTGCTTCAAGTGCATCTGCCAAAGCCTGGGGACCTGAAAGAGTTGTCCGGTGTGTAGATGGAAGATTGCTGCCGAACCAGTCCACGATGGGGCTGTTGAGGCTGAGTTGGCAGAGGCACTCGACAAGGGGATTGTTGATGAGCCCCATTCGGGAGAAGACAAATGTTTACAACTGGGACGGACTTGTATTTGAGTACATACACAGACAAGTACAGTACATTTTTATACCTGTTGAGTTTTGGTTCGTTCCTTAATATCATGATACTGTGCTGGAAACAAAAGGTGGGCAATGCGACATTGCGACGGAAAATAAATCCTAGTTCAGGGTGAAGGGTTGCCTGGAGAGCCTTATGAAGTACACATGACCATACAAATGCCATGATCTCCGAAGCACAAGTTGTCCACTATTGTTACATCCAAGCACTAAACAACTCCAGCATCAAGCGGGGTTGCAGAAAACAAGAAGCAATGGACCCGATATACTGTCTAGCATTGCAGAAACTCACCTTAGCCTTGCAGAGCCTTGTCTCTAACCCAGGCTGAAGGTTCACTGTCAAGGCGCTCCAGACATTCAAACTCATCCCGGAAGTCTTGTCCCAATCACCCCATCATCGTGTATGAATTGAAGTTCCTCAAAACAGCAATCGACTTCAAAGAAGTTGCTTGAGAAAGCATTACATACACACTCTGCAGCGACCGCGCACAGTTCACGTCGACAACAACGTTGGCCAAGCTGTGCCCCTGAGATTTATAGTCAATATATGCATATGCTGGGAGGAAGGGCATTTGTGAGCGACAGATAGAAAACTTTTGACCTGATGATGACTTGTAAACGAAGTATGTATTAATGGGGAATACTGGGACAATATTGGGACCAGCAGGATAGAGCCCCACACTTGTGCCAGGGATCTCGATGTAAGCACAGTCAACATATCTCCATCCTTTCTTGTCCATGGAATGTTTGATCTCTTGAAGCACTCCTTCAGCGCCATTGACAGCCAACACTTTAATCACCGCATTCTCCATTATCATGACCTTCATGCCTATAGCTAAAGGCAATTTCCTTAGTGAATCTTCTGTCACTGAGGACTGAACTTCCCATGCCCTCTGCTGAAGCTGTTCATCTAGAGGCAGATCATTGAACTTGTTGCGAGAATGATAGTTGTGCACCTTTTTCCTAACCTTGTTCGCATAGTTCAGCGTCAACTCACGATTTATGATGTCTCTGACAACTTTTGTAGCACATATGACAGGAGCATTTTTAAACGATGCCTGCTCTTCAGATGATAGACCCTGCAGTTGCCGACTATGGATCACACGGTAATCTGAACGCTTATAGTTTGCACTGTCTCCTCTCTGAGCTGGAGTCATGGGTGAAGTTCCATCCCATGCAATACCAAGTCGGACCCGTGCTAACAGGTTTGTGTATTCTGGGTCGGTGTGTGAGCAGAATCTTTTCCTCAATATAATGACTTTCTTTCCCTCATGCCAAATCCACGCCCCATACAGTGCATCCACTCCGTTCGAGGTCTCTCTCATAGTGGGTCCCACATTTTTGACTACCTTGTGTGCAAACAAAGAAGATGCCTGTACAGGCTGCAGTTGACCCATGTCCCCAAGGAATATAACATTAATGTTACCGAACATACTGTCTGTCCCTAGAGCTCTGATGGCCCTTCCCTCGTTGATTCTCGCACTTATCTGAGCAAGCAAAGTTGCAGAGACCATGGATATCTTGTCAATTACGAGGTACTTTATGTTCTGCCATATTTCAGATAGTTTCTGTGTCCTGAAACCTCTCCTTAGCAACCTTTGGCAGAAAAGTCAGAGCATGTATCGTGTAGCTGTCAATAAGGACGGGTGCACTAAGCAACATCCTGTCCAAAACTCCGCATCGTCTAAAAAACTCCACCACAGCCTTCACTACAAAGCTTTTGCATGCAACTCTTACACCTGCTATGTACAGTAATAGCTGGTCTCCCATGCAAAACATAAAATGCTCTGCAATTATGGTGAGTGCTCTCAGCTGCTCTTCGTTGTTGTTGATTCCAAGTTCTTCAGTGACATCATGGAGATGCTGCATAGGAGTAACACTGTCGAAGGCATCACCCCATGCATATATAATGCTCTGCATGTACTCCAGCTGATCCAGACTTGTTACAGGCTCTGCATCACTGCCTGGGTTGAGTTTGCGATGTTTTGATGGTCTGCTCAAGCCTGCTGGTGGAGGAGGCGGCCTTTTATCCTTTCCTATTGCCTTCATTTTTTTGGACAGACACACAAGATGGGTCTGATTCTCTTCGGCTTTGAGGGAGGTCCCGTAATCCTCACAACCAGCAGGACGGTCATGATGGACCTTCCACAGTGCAGTCCGTTCCAGCACCAACATTATCTCACTCTCTGTCATCCGATCCACATTCTCCTTCTTCTTAATGTTGATCGATTCCTTGTACCCCCATTCTGTATCACCATCATTACCTATGCCACTGTCTAACACAGGATCTGCTAGGAGTGCATCTGTCAAGCAGTCGACATCCATGCTCTTGTGAGAACTCTCGCCACCTGGTAACATCGGCCTCACTTTCCCACTTTTTCTCAATTCCTCGTACTGGTCTCTAGCATCCTTGCATTTGGTTTCAATGTTCATGTTTGCCATCACTTTTCCGGCATCATCGTCGAACATTGTGGCTTCAAACAATGATGCAAGACTGTTTGGAGGGCTTGAGATCGTTCAGTTGCCGCCAAGGCTTAAACAAAATCATCATGGCCCTACAATAACGGGCATATTTGGCGGCCCCACAGTTAGGTCGAGGGATTTTTTCTCTGAGTAGAAGATTAACCACAGGTACTGCATGAAGTCTAGTAAGGTGACTGGATGCCTGAGGATGAGTAGGATGCAATCCACCCCAGACCTCTGGTTTTCTTCCCCCCTGTTTCTTTGTAGCCGAACTTGCAGTTCGTTCTGCATCTGCCAGTTCAGCCTTTTCTATGTGTTTATATTCCCCAGATTTGGATATTTTAACCACTCCCTCTTCATGCTCCCACAGACTCAGGCTATTAAAGGGTTCATCTATGCTGTGACATGGATAATCCAAGATGTGCAAAGGCATGGAACGAGTCTGGGTAACCTGCAGGTCACGCCAGGTTGACCCATGGGTTTTTATTTCCTGACTCGTGAGTTCGGGTACTCGTTCTCACGGGTATGCAAGGATCTGAGTTTGGATTCTGAGATTTTTTTACAAAACTCGTGGGTACTTATCTAGATTTTGACCAAGTAGATGGCTCAAAGGTCAGCTTGGGAGTCTTTTATAGGTTATGGAACAAAGTAGCACTGATTCTAGAGTACTTGGAGTGCTTTATTCAACTGAAGAGACCCATATTGAGTGTTTATACATCAAATATTGGTCAAACTCGCAAGTACTCACAAGTACCTGCGGGCTTCCAAAAATTCGTGGGTACTTGAACAACCCACGAGTTTTTTACCTGCGGATCTGAGTTTGCCTCTTTGGTTGCAGGTACCCACGATCACAGATCCGAGTCACTCGTGAGTTGACTCGTTCCATGCCTTAAGATGTGCGATGAAATGCCCACATAATCGTTGTTGACTAGAAGAACCAACTGCTCCTCAGTCACGTCTTCCTGCTCACCTGTTTTGAGTTCCAGGGGAGGTTCCTCATGCATGTTAGGATGGACAAGGACATCATCACGTCACTTGTTGGCCTCCTCATGCTCAGCCTTCTTTTGGGCAAAAATGTGTCTATCTATATCACCCCACTTGACGACCTTGAACGAGTGACTGGTATAATGTATAATGATCCCTGTTCCCAATCAAATAACTCATCACTTGCTGGTGGGACATCTCCTGTTTTGACATAAAGCCATCACAGTCTTTGTGAGCAGGCTTTTATTGACGTCATATGAAGTGGTCCCAGACACTGCGGAACCCTCGTATTTTTCATTGTTTTGTTAATAGCATATTCAACCACCGAGAGACTGACATTAGTAGATAAAGTAGATTTAGTTATATAGTCAGTCACATAGTAAACGAGTGCTTTCGCAGTGTCACCAGACCCTATGTGTTTAATGTCCATATTACAGCGTAGCAAAAACATGATCAAGTCGTTGTAATGGTTGATGCGGGGATGCAATCGTCTCAACATATCGACTCAGTCTTGGGGTCGACATGTGTGAAGGGGTTGATTGTGCCATCAATTCTCATATGACAGCTCTGGTCATTTCGTGGCTCTCTGTTCTTAAGATATTTCCAGCAGGTATCTCTGTGGTCGTGCCAGTTACTTTTTATCACAAGGTCTTCGACCGTTTCTCTAAATGCAGCCTCAAACTCCACTTCAGACAGCGAGTCAATGTGCAGGCCCTTTGTCAGTTGAGGATCCTGTTTCCCTCTGGCCAAAGGAGGTGCCTTCAATGCTCCATTAGTTTCGATGACAGCTGTCACTTGGTAGCTCACAGCGTATCAGTGACTCCAGCCATTCAAACATCCTCTGTTTGAATATCGGTCTTCTTTAATATGGGTTCATAGTGCTTGTGGGGAAGGATTACCCTCTATCCAGATAAGCATGTGGCAATGCAATGTGCCTCTCCCGTGGGCTTCAACAATAGCATAATACCCTGCACATCTCCCAAATAACCCGTTCCCTTCTTCCATCGTTGTGTTCAGATCATATTTAACGATCATTTGCAAGAAGCTTTGAATTACCTGATCAAAATCTGTCATTGCACTCCACACCGCTGGGTCTATACCACCAATCGCACCTAGCAGCGGGTCCATAATATCCGCAGGATTGATGGTTAAGAATAGCGCAGGAGTAGCCATCCATTTCATCATGGCCCTTATTTTGTTCCATCTGCACTGCTTGTATCCCAAACTGCCTTTCAAATCCTTTGCCAATATCTTAAGTTTTCCCAACGTGCACATTGCCTTCTTCTCCACCTGATTGGAGGGTTTCACATTTGGGTTTAATTCCCATTTCTTTATGAGGTCAGTAAGTAACGGCCCTATTTTCTGGATGTCCTCAACTATAGTTGCATGTACAGTTGCATCTGTCCTGAATGATACATGCCGGTTCACTTCCTTTTTCTGCATTATAATTCCAGCATACATATGCGAAATTTGCGTTGTTCTGAAACACTCTGTCATGCTGAAGAAGCAAGTTTTTTACCTGTCTCTCAAAACTAATCTCTTGCGCCTCAGTCCTGTTTGGCTCATGGAAGCCACCAATACCCCAGGGATCGAGTTGGGGAAACGTGAACGTAAGTAGACCTGGATCTCTGTCAGAAATGAACTTGCAGTCACTCTGCATCCATATGTAGTTCTTCTTATCCAGGCACCACACAACTGCTAAGACTTTCATTTTCCTGTAGTCTTGTGGAGTTCTCTTTCCCACTCTGTATCCAACAGCTTCCATTACCACAGTGTCTGGATCAAGGTCTCTGACATCGTGAGGCCTTTCATTCCCTCCTTGATCAGCGTAGCCTTCAGCTGGCACAGCATGTCATCGGGCAGACAACACAACTCCACTGCACAGGGGACACCAACATCAGCTCTGGTGTTTCCCTCACCCAAGAGATCCACCATATTTCCGGACTAAATGTTATCTCAGCCGATGAATAGAACACATTCTCAGCCAGTAAGAACTTTATCATTTTTTCTACCCAGGTCTTGGATATTAGCACAGGCCCCAGCTTTCTTATGTTATCCTCGATGGTCACTGTCTCTGCACTGATAAAAGGGCACACATAGCCTCATTGATCTCCGAACACAGGGGTGGGAGAACTTCCTTATGCTGGCAATGACCTGAGCAAATATAGCGACATTGCCCTGGGAGTACCTTTGAGACGTTGCATTTTTACGATCGTTTTCGGGAACACTTTTCCTCTTGCTGAACAACTGGGTTATCTGGGTAGACCTGGATCTTGCAACCATCATCAAGTTGAATATCAAAGTGGACGAAAAGGCAGCCTTCACGTTGGGGGGTAGTTCATCTCAGGCATAGTACTGGAAATTAGCCAACGAGTCCAGAGGCTGCTTCTTCGCCTTCAGGCTAGTCTTGCATGTCTGACACATATCTATAGGACCCAGCATACCAGGGAATGCCAGAGCAGCTGGATAAAGGATTGCACAGCGAGATTATAAGTAGTAGGTAAAGTCTTAACAGGTAGACACAGGTTTTGCAAAAGGCTCAAATTGTACTCAAGTGGATTTTCAGGGGTAATGAAGTGTCACACGGTTGAACGAGCACACATCACAGGGCTTCAGTATCCATTCGCTTGGATCCAACTCAGTCTGCCAATTTCTCCCTATCTTCCGTTTGGCATCAGTGGGCACAAGATAAGGAAATTCGGAATGAGACTGTGCAGTAGCTATTCCAACCGCAACTCACTTTGAAGCCCCAGGATCGGTGTGGATGGTCTGGGAGTATATCAGAGAGTTTGACTGTATTAGGTTTGCATGTCATAGATTAGTCATGACATTGGGTCTTTTCACTGCTACACCCTCCCCGCTGCGAGCCCCGTTGGTTCATCTCTGGCCCCAGAGACTTCAGGCAGTCTCCATTTGGTGATGAGAGTGTGCTTCGCTCTTCCCCCACGTCCTCAGCCCAGATAGGCATCTCCACTTTCCCAGCATCTTCTCTGAGCAGTGTCTCTGTCTCGTCTCGCATCTGCTGCTAGCTGATTTCCCTACACTTTTTTTTCGACATCTCCCCCCCCATCCACCGACTCGTTCGCTTTCCCTGGCATGGCACTCGTATCGACCGCGTCTTTGATGCACATTCCCGCACACCACCGACTTTTTCGTGACGTGTCATGACAAATCTCTCAGCGGCCCAAAAAAGGAAAAAGAAAAGAGCACAGAAGCTCCTGGAGGAGCAGCAGCAGATAGTTGAGGAGGAGAAGGCACGACGAGTCCCCGTAAGCACCCCTACTCCCCTCGTCAGCCCCGCCGCACCTATTGTCGCGCCGCTCAGACCTGCGATCGACGACAAGCCCGTTTACGGCATACACGACACTCCCAGTCTGCGTGCATTCCCCCGGGACACCCAGCAGCAAACTGGCCTGCTCACCTGCAGGACTACATCTACGGCCCCGTATCTCGCTCCCCCACCCTGCCTCCGAGCCGGTATGCCCCGTACGATGTCGCACCTGGCCTCCACAGCGTCCACAACAACCGTGGGTCCCCCCTCCTACTGCCGTCCCGTGATTCGAGCTGGTACCAGGATGACGGCAATGTTCGCACCATCCGCACCGTCTACACTGTCCCTTCCCCTTCTGCACCACGCGACTTCTCTGCCCTCCGCAGTACTGCCTCCACTCACCTGTGGTGTACAGTTCGCCGGCGTAATCAGTGTCTACTCCCCCAGCGCCGTGAGCCGCGGCCGTTCCCAAAATCAGTCGCAAAACGGCCAATTATTTCTGCGCCCCGGCAAATGTCCTTGCCGTCCATGACCACGTTCCCATCCCACCTCCTCCATCGGTTCCGCTATCCGTTTCGGGCCTCCTCTCCCTTTCGCGTCCCAACGAGCCTATCCCTGTTCTGGTGCTACCAAGTCCCATACCCCTCCCATGGGATCCGTACAGATTTATCCCTGGTGATTGCCCGACTCTACCGCGCTCCCTCCCCGGTGAAACGGCTTATGGTCCTGTACAATCTGGCCTCGCCCTTGTCTGTGCACGCGAGCATCCATGGATCGCGGTTGCACTAGCCAACATTTCGGACATCGCATGGGGACCGCAACCTCCCGACGAGCTCGACTTCATCTGCTCCCACCCGACCAACTTGTCTTTTTGGCGGTTCTCGTCGAAATCTGTCGTCTTGAGCCAGACTTTACAGGGTTTGTAGAACCGGCGATAGCGGATTTCGTCAATGCTTGGTTGGCTCACTGTTGGTCATTCGGATAGGATGGTGCGGGGTCGCACCGCGTCCTTCGCTTCGCTTGGACGCTTTTTGGAGGGGGGTGCCTGTGGTTGGTCTGGGAGTATATCAGAGAGTTTGGCTGTATTAGGTTCGCATGTCATAGATTAGTCATGACATTGGGTCTTTTCACTGCTACACCCTCCCCGCTGCGAGCCCCGTTGGTTCATCTCTGGCCCCAGAGACTCCAGGCAGTCTCCATCGGTAGCATTTGGAGATGCTTGCCCTGTGTTTTTTTCCCGCTGATGCTTTAGTCAGCCCTGCAGGGTTTGCCTGTCTTTTCTGCAGAGCAGTTACTCGGTCTCTTTCCACCCTCCGGATTGAGTCCACAGACAATGGAACAAAGGGTCTGTCGCAGTTACACCCAGTTCTACGAAAGAGAAGGGCAGTATTGTAACCCAAACAGGACTGCCCACAATGATGTGCCACTAGGAATTCCAACAACTGAGGTCTATGTTTTGGGGCATGGACTGAGTGCACAGCAGCAAGGGCATTTAACTGTTGCATGCTGAATGGGAGGAAAAGCAAAACCAGACACCCGACAAGATGTAGCTTGTCAAGCGTTTGGCTACTTATTATTTCCTGAAACTGAAAATAATGATTCAAAAAATATGTGCTTGTGAATTCCATGCCATCGGTCAGGTCAATGATCATTTCGTTGGAAAGGGTGACAGGGAGGACTTCAATGTCCTGCATGCTCCGGATTCTGACAGATGTAGAAGCACTTGGACTCAGAGGTGCGAGGGGCAGAGTTCTCACCAGCGTCGGATGTGGAAGGGCCAAAATTTTCACTGGTTCCATTCTAGGGGGCGTCTGGACTGTGCTAAGAGTGTAAAAACTAGCGGCCAGGACAGAAACAATTACATTGGTGGTTCATCAGGGCATGGACCACATCCTCTCTGGGAGAAAAGGACCGAAGCTGATGTCCCCTAGCGATAGAATTGAGCTGTGCTGTGGTCAGATGAGTGTACATGACTATGAATCCAGATCAGCTTCGCTTGAGTCCCTCATGTTGGAACATGAAAAGTGGCTCAAGCTCAAATCAAGCTCAAGCCACTGGTATATATATTTTATTCGGTTACATCTGAACTCGAGTCACGTGACTGCATGTGTATCATAATCAACGTGGTGTATATCCATTTAGCTCGAGCCACACCCGCTCGAGCTCGCTGTGTATAGTACTACGAGTAAATACTATAATATCGAATGGCCATCTGGCTCGAGCCACCCCTGCTCAAGCTCACTGTATAGTAATGTGAGTAGATACTATAATATTGAATATCCATATGGCTCGAGCCCCGCTCAAGCTCACTGTGTCAAGTACCAACAATCACCGACTCCTGCTCGAGACCACTGGCACCTATTTTCGAGCTCCAATGAGATTAAATTCATTTCCGTAGCTCGAGCAGACTCTGTTCTGTCTCCTTGCAATCTGATTCATCAGCAGTAGAACTACAAACCCGTTAAAATAGATAAAAATGGCTCAACACATGATAGAGCTGGACAAAAATTAGCATTCAAACATGGTTTGGAATTTGGTCCACTTACTCTCCCCATATAAACCTCTGTCTGGTGTCTTTACCTGTTGGTCTGTTCACAATATGCTCAAAAATCATATAAAAAAACATGAATGGTCATTGAAATTCCAACTATCTATTTCACTAAGCTTCAGAATCCCTGAAAAACACATCAGCAAAGACAGGAACCCAAGACAGAGCCAGCCGCACCGTGTCGTTATTGTCATCGTCTAGAACCGCCCGACTTTCTGGCCGCACGGGTAACTGGTCCGGCAGCCGGTTCGACAACAGTGTGCTTCGAGTGATGAACGGCCACCAACGAGCCGCTGTTATCAGCCACTGCACCCGTGCATGTCGTTGTGTGGGGATTCTTGGTGGTCTTGGAAGCCTGGGATTGTTTGCCCTTCTTGGCAGGTGGACCGGCCTTGGAGTCCTTGGTAGATCGTTTCCGTTTCCTCCTGGAGCCGCCTCCATCCGCCTTCTTATCATCGTCATTATTCTTCTCGACATCACTGCCAATAGGGGTAGCGACGTCCACGGCTGCCCCACCTGCCCCACCAGCCCCCCCTGTGTTACCTCCTGAACTGTTGCCTCCGTCACCCTTCTCTACCTCGCGCCAATGGGGGCAGTAACAGCTGCCCCACCTGCCCCGCCACCTCCCCCCACGTTGCCTCCCGACCGCTGCCTCCGTCGCCCATCTCGACATCGCCACCAATGGGGGCAGTGACATCCACAGCTGCCCCACCTGCCCCCCCCCACGTCACCTCCCAGACCGTCGCCTGCATCGCCCTTCTTGCCATCACTGCCAGTGGCACTCATCAACAATTTCTTGGGTTTTTTGGCAGGTGGTGCAACATCACAGTCCTGACAGGACATAATAGTTGGGTAAAATTACCTTGTCTCCTGCTTTGTGCTTCTTCCTGTTATCATCTCCTTTCCCGTCTTGCTCAGGTCCCCTGTCAGCTGAACCGCCTTTGACACCGTCGATCGTAGCTTCTTGGTCAAGAGAAAGGGAAACAAAGGCCGCATTGTTGTCAGAGCAGCTCATGAAGTACTGGGCTAACGACAGCGTGTCAGCCGCTTCCATAACGTCGGGGTTCCCCAGTGCAACAGGGAGATGGAACAGCTCTGTGTCGTGACAGCCTGTTCGACCCCAGGGTAGGGAGTCATCCGTCAGGCGGCAATGCTCTATAATTCATACAGCGATGAGCTTGGTGTATCAAGAGGAATGATTGGGAGACAAGGTACTCCACAATTGAAGGATATACTCCTTGAGGATGGCCGCAACACCTGCGGGGGTAATGACATTCTTCTCAAGTTAAAGTGAGGAAAGACAGTGATGCAATGGGGACAGAGCTGAATGGAGGCCAAGATCTCATTTGAAGTGTTAGGGTCGGTACTGAGAGAAACCGCTCAATGTGCTTGTCAGGTGCATAAGAATGTATGCTCTCACATGGTATAACGAGCCGCAGAAAGTCCTGCCACAGTTCATGAACGATCCAAGCGACACATCCTTAGAAGAGTTGTGTGGGCCATGCAGATCAAGTCTGGGGAATTGATTGCATCCCTAACAGCCACAGGTGTAACCAACTTACTTGCCATGAACCAGCTTGCCACTCAGCTCACGAAACCCGTAAAAAAGCAATAGTTCCATCTCTCCAAACTTTCCACCCTAGCATATCTTATGCAGCTCTTCCCACATCGCTTGGGGAAACACCCGTTCATTCGCTGGGACGTTGTTGGCGAGATCACGTGCATGGTTGTTGTAGGCTTGATGCTCCTCTGCAGACAAAACCGTCCCAAACATCTTGAGGGCTGTTTGATAGCGTCCAATGTGCGCAACACCGGCGGCGGCGCGTCGTTCCCTCTGCGATATTCTCCCTTTTTCTGATGCATAGAGCATGCGACCCGGTCAGGGCTCCACAACAGAAAAATGTTGAAGTAGAAGTCAGATTGGAGTCGTGGGTGGTTGAGGACTGGACAACAGGAGTGAGACCAGCGAGACCAGTGCAGTGACCTTAATCTTCTTGTGATTATTGAATCTCTTAGAGATGCGCTGCGGTAACTGTCAGTGTCCTGAATATCCTTCAAGAAATCCAATCTTACCTCGCACCACTTCTTTGGGGTGATGGCATTGGGATAGTCCGGAGGATCACCTGGCTGTCAATCCGCCTGAGGCAGAGGAAGGTCTGCAAACAGTGGAGGGCTCAAGATGTAGTTCCACTTTGGACTTCTTCCAAGTCGCTTGTCCGTCCCGCTCTCGTTGGCCATGATGTCATGCCACTCTTCGAAATAAGAGTTGATAATAGTGTCTTGAGCGGTAGTGAACGTTAACTTGGTCTTGTCATCCACCATGTTAAGTACAGTACGAAGTACATAGGGCATGATACCCACCATTACTTATACTCATTTGAACAAAGGGTTGGTGCTTTGGCGCAGGCCATTTTAGGCGATGTGACCATGATCACTTTGGTCCAAGAAGCCACCATCAAAGGCCATCCTAAAAAGGAGACCAACTCAAAGCATGAAGATGCTGCCGTGCACTACAGTTGTCGTATCTCATTGTTGCACCACAGGATGGGAATACCATCGAATACCCTACATGACATGTCAGAATGAAAGGTTAGAGCAGAAAAATGCTACTCGCCATGATTGAGGGCTGCAAAACACGGTCCTCCTGCTGGATCCTGCCAAATGAAGTACAATTGTATGTATAATGTGGGGGAAAAGGCTGTCCAATCCAAGGCAGTAATGTAGAAAAGTGCCCGTAATTGCGAACTGCAGCAGATATATACGAGAAAATAGAAAAGGGGACAACAGAGCTGAACTGGAACCCATTACAACACAGGGAGCTCACGCGCACTTGCTCAGTTATAAGCACAAAGATAGGATCAGACTATTGGCTACAAGGTCGAGCTGCAAACGTACAACGTTCTCCCTGCCTGTCAACATCCCAGTCCAGACCCCGCGGGACCACCGCCAAAAGCAAAAAGTTGCATATAAAGGTAAAGTGTGGAATAGAATAGAATGGACGAGAGTGCAGGTGCCACTAGGTGAGAAGCTGACGCTCAGTCAAGTTCAATGCAGACACAAAGTCAAGCAAGGGCATGACACTCAGTCAGCATAGAGGAACAAAGTACAGTATCAAATATCGAATAGGATAGAACAGATGATAAGGCAAGGGCCACTGGGCATGAAATTGACGCTAAGTCAAGTTCAATGCCAACACGAAGTCAGGCGAGGGAGCGATGCTCAGTCAGTTCCAACACCACCGCCCAGATATCACATAAACATGTCCCTGTCAACCCAGCTAGCCTCGTGGTCAGATAAAAGTCACTCAAGAAAAGAAATCATACATTATGACGTAGTAATTTTCCCAGTCACTATCCTCCTCCTCTGGGATGTGGGCAGCTGTGACTTGAGTTGGAAGCAAGGTTAAAGGCTCGGACGTGCGGCCTGCAGCAAAGGCAGGCACGAGATGGCATCCCCGAAGCACCAAGGAAGGATCAAGAAAACCAAATGCATTCTCATCTGTGTTGGGGACAAATCCGATTTTCAGCAGGCATGCAGCCTTGAATCCGGACCTATATCTGGGCTCTGTACCATACCATCGTACCCAGAGAAACTCCATATGCTGGGCGGCGCCATTCCAGGATTCCGAACCGGTGTGGATGACATCGAGGTGAAAGATGCCCAAGACACGTGCATACCAAAAAGGGTGAGTGTTCGCTGTGGTCTCGGGAGAGAGAACCATGACATTGGGATGGCTTCGAGGATTTATGGTGTCCTCGTCACGTTGCATGTTGTATGTAGTGAAGTTAAAGCGTAGGGTTTGGACTCAATATATTTTTTGTTGAATAATCCTGACCGTGTTACATTGTTCTTCAGAGTAGTCTGCTTCGTCACCATCAAAGTCGCAGTTCAGAAGACAGGAGAGAAGGTGGTCCTTGAGCCTCAGGATGAAGTGCTGGAGAAAAGCATAAGTTTTCTGAAAGACAGATTACAATCAGTGATTGCAAACATTTTTGGTGGGATCATGGGCATTTTCTTCGACGAATTTGAGAAGGTGAACGGGATCTTTGGGCAGATCAGACATGTGGTGGTGTAAGTTGAGGCCAGTGTACAAAAGGCAGCATTCTTACGATCTGAGTAGAATAAGAATTCGCTGTCCCGAAGAAGCGAATAGTGCGTCTGTACTCACCCAAAGCGTGGAATTTATGCGTGAGCAGGTTCAAAAATTTGCCTTTAGGAGGCAACAGCAGTGGTGGCGGTGCAGCCTGGTCAGAAGCAGCCTTTTTGCGAGCTCCACGGCGAGCCCTGGAGGCTGTCTCACCTGGCAGTTTGACTGTCTTGAATGCGGCCATGGTAGTGTCTCTGAATGACCTTAACTCGTGGCCAATGATGGTCGTGGTCTTGTCAAAATAGTTGAGCAAGGTTTCAGTGTGCAAGCACAACTTAGCAAGTGCGTTCCACTCAGAAAGTCGAAAGAGTGTGGTGAGAAGCCACGAGTTGAAAGGTTCTGGCAGAAGTCCTTCAATGCAAGGAATGATATTCTGTAGTAGCACGGATTGAGTAAAAGAACCAAAGGTTTAGTAATGTGACAAACGACAAGGAGGTTATTGTAATTATGACTGGCAAGCTTCTTCATTTCGGATGCATTGGTGCAGAATCGTCGAACCGTTCCACGGCCAAAGCTGGGGATTTGTCGAATTCTGCCAGGAGCCATATATCAATAGAATGTAAGTAAGAGTTTGCGAGTGCATACTGTGCATTAAGCTTGGTAACAGCTGCACCACTCGGGATGGCAGTGTAGAGAACGCGGACAATGTGGGCAAAGGTAGCCTTCCAGACATCCAGGGACCACTCATGTAGATGATTGACAACAAGCATTGAGTAAAAGTTGAATCCCAATGGACCCAGCCTCCTGCGAATGTGTTCTAAGCATAATGTAAGTTTGAGCTGCAGCAATGATGCTTATTGGATTGGATGTACTATAGTTGGCACCAAAGAGACGGCCTGCAGCAGGGCATCCATGCTCGTACCACAGACAGCAAGTCCGACATTGTAAATTAAGTTACACACTGCAGTGACTTTATTACAAAAATAGGTGCAGGCAAAATTGATGCGTGCGCACAAATCCTGCACCATACCCATCCCATTAAATTTTTTCTTGGGGGTCAAGCAGCATGGGCACGGACAATACACTTTGTCTTGAACCGTGGCTAAGAGAACTCTGCAGAGTTGTGAGAATCAGAACAAGGTAAAGGAATAGTCGGCGGAGTAGGTGAAGATACAGGGGTATACGCTCTGCCAAACATCATCGATGCAATGGATAACGATTCCGTGCTGATATGCCTCGATAAACTCGTCATCCAGTATCAGTTTCCAGACTTAATGCATGAACTCATGGTGACAGTGTGTGAGAAGCATAGCTTTGCCACTCTTCGACTTGACGAAGGAGAGAAACTCGTTGATAGAGTCTGGAAGCTATAGGATGGAGCAAATCAGTGATCTGACAGTATTAAAGAACAAGGGGACTTACAGAGGGGAAATACGCAACATGGTGACAAGCACTGGAGTCAGGACAGGCACGGATATATTTGGAAAGATTGGCAAAGTAAAGGTAGAGTGGCCAGACCTTGGCCATGCTGAAGTTTGCAAGATGCGTTGAATCCAACCACTACATGAGACCCGCAATAACTCTTTCCAACTTGCAGTTTGGCTCACGCAGAGACTTCTGGAGAGAGTTGTGGGCCTCTAGCCAAGCATCTGATGTATCAACCTCATCATAAACTTGCTCCTCCATGCCAGTGGCCGTGGTCCAGAGGCGCTTGAATGGTGTCAGATGGAACTGAAGCGCAGTCGCTTCTGCAAACACTGCTTTGATAACTTGAACAATGGATCAATGATGCAGTCCAGGTACGCCAAACAACTTTGGTGGTGTCCCTTTGACTCTGGAGGGGACTTCAATATCTATGGTAGTCTCTGACCAGCCGTCTTTCAGCCAGGGGGGCATTTCCCACACCTGGCTTCTCTGAGTCATCAAAAACCCTGTTCTCTCGATGTGCATTGAAACCAGCAAGATCACTCAGCCAGAAATCTGGGGCACTGATAACGTCGGCAACCAGACGAGTGACTTCTCCCTCTGATTTTGAATTGCTGCCAGAGTTTTCCCAATGCATGAGCCGGTATATGGACATGTTACGAAATGGCCAAGGAGGGTGAGGTGAGATGGCGGGGATGTCGGAAGGTGGTACAGTGGTCTCGGGAGTAATATAGACATTTGCCAGATCTTCAGGCTGCACAAGAGAGTTGGGATCATAAGAGGAATGGTGTGGATACTCACAAAACAGGCCAAATTGATTGTGGACAGAGCACATCGTGTCGCACACATGGAGTATCACTCACCGAGGACCTGTTGCTGGAGGAGCGGGAGCAGCAGGAAAAGGAGTAGCAGGCTCTGGCAGCACATCCTCAAAGCGAGCAGGTTGATGATAGTTCTGCAGTGGCCGACCAGCATTGGTCATCGGCAGCAGGGGAGGAGTAGTGGGTCGAGACGGCACTTATGCGGGGACAGAAACCATAGTGAAGGTGGCGGAGGTGGTGCAACATCAGGCATTGAAGCATCCTGGGTCGAGGATGAAGCAGTGGGTGGAGTCTGTGGACATGAGTTAGTATGACTCGGAGTCAGCAACCTCACATAGCACTGACAGAAGGACGGCGGCAAGCATTGGTTGTCTTTAAGGCATGGGCAAGTTGCAGAGCGGTCGAGGCATTCGCACATGCTTTATACTTGGAGCATGCAATCTAATGCCTGCTGAAATCTTGGGAAGTGTCCGATTTGCATGTGCAGGTTTTGCAGCAGGCCTCGGACAGAGTCATAAGA
>JARGXW010001339.1:0-24804 GCA_029204085.1 Mycena sp. CBHHK59/15
CAGAGCGTCTCCTCCAAAGAGACGCTCGGGCGAGGGACGGCATGGAGACATGGATGACTTCGACATTGATGTCCATGTTGAATTGGCCACCCTATTTATCTTGGGCTCAGTTCTGTGGGCAGACTGGTGGCTGTACACAAAAAAACATCCAACCCAGAACGGAAAAAATGGGTTGGATTTTTTTGTGTACAGCCACCAGGGCTGCCCACAGAACTGGGCCCAAGATAAATAGAGTTTATCAAACCTGCGGATGTCCGGCGCGTTCAGGTACCTTATTCGGCACTTTAACTGTATTATCGCTGACCATTTGTCAGAAAAAAATCGAGGCCGAGACCGTCCGCTTGAACAAGAACGACGGATTGTCCACGCTAGAATGGGTGGAGCGGCTCCGTGAGCGCGATTCTCTCATGGGGTTCAAGGCCTCGTCGGACCCACCCTTGCCACTCTCTACATTGGCACCGGACGCTTTTGTTCTGGGGATCCAGACCCCGTACCAGCGCAAATGCTATGCAAAATGGGGCCGGGAATTCATGGGCGTCGACGCTACTCACAACACGACATATTACGAGAACATGAGTCTCTTTACACTCATCGTTCGCGATCGGTACTGTAGAATTTGCTCAGAAGGGGAGTTTGCAAGCAAGAGGTAATTGCGAGGCAAACCAGTGGGGTATCGACGACAAGTACTCGAGCTTTTATATGTAGGCGAATATCAAATAGATAAGGAATTTGAAATGGGAGTGAGTCAGATGATCCTGAATATGAAATAGAATATTGCGGAGGCATAGCAACAGATAAGGGACCGCATGGTCAGATAATGAGCAATGTGGAAAGATAGCAAACTGCATGGCAAAGCTTGTATCTCCAACAGGTACGGCCACGGAATGCCTGTCGCATGGATGATCTCTTCCGACGCCACGGAAGACACCGTCGACTGGTTCTTCGTCGCATTTCGGCAGTTGAACTGGGAGATTGTGTCCCTGTGAATCATGTGCGACCACGACCGGGCAACTATGAATGTCATTAGACGCCGCTGCATCGAGTCCCAGCTCTTGCTATGCTGGTGGCATGTTCCACACGCATGGCAAAAACATTTCTGTGTTGCCCATTATCCCGAATTATGGGCGGAGATGAAGCGGTGGTTCCGAATTACAGATCCAGACGAGTTTCTGAGATGCTGGGCCCGAATCCAGGAACTGGCGCCGGAGAGTGTCGTCACCTATCTTGTCCGGACATGGTTGGTCGACAAGGAATTATGGTCCGCTGTATATCGGCGAGACCGCACCATTTTCGAGCTCTCGGATACCGACATGCTTGTTGAGGCGTACGTACTTTCGCTGCCCGGGTTCTATCACACACTCACATACTCTTCAGGTGGCATCACGTACTCAAATCGAAACACCTCGCTGGGAAGCGGGGCCGTCGTGTCGACAACTTGATTCATACGCTAATCAATGTCGCAATTCCGCATTACATTGCCGGCCATCGCGCAAGGTCGCTCCAGGCAGAGTCCGGCCGCCCATGGAGGTAATTTGTATTGCGGACTTCGTAGCGATGGGGGTTTTCGTTGTGAAATGGAATGGCATGTGCGTACTCGCATATCTCCTGTCCCTCGTACTCTCACGCGGCACCTATGATCGCTTGAGGTAGACCGCGTGTATTTCTGCGCGTGCTCGCGTCTGACGTGTCTGCCGCGGCGAATTCCCATGGTCATCTCTCCGACTCAGAATGGGCACCATCTTGGCTGCGCATCGGCTCTCTTGTGTGACGACCACAGCCTCTCCCCAGTCGAGTGTGTTGCCCACTTCAGGTGCACGCGCTGGCTCTATAATTGTTTTCGTGCTTTGAATTGTCCGTGTTCTAGTTAGGAACGAAGTTTTCGGGCTCGTCCTACGCCCCAGTGTTGTAGGATAATGTCTGGCGTCCGTATCTCCGTTTCTGGCGGCTGTACTTGGTTCTTGAAGGCGGTTCCTCCTGTTTGGGTATTGCGAATATTCGGGAGAACGCCGGGACACCATCGTGTATCCTTCAAATCTCCATAGCATCAATTGAGATTTACTACGTTCGCGTTTGACGCCACGATGTGTGCTTTGTAGGCTATCCTCAGTCTTTCCATCGCAGCTCTGTTCTCTCATGTGCCTGAGGACCCGTGCCGGGAACGTGTTGGTGACCTTCTAATCCCCGTTGCTTCCCGGTATGACTTTCATCGAATTTCACAGGTCTTGTTCCACATTTTTCGTGTCTAGACACAATTCCGTGAAGGTCGCGACGGCCACTTGTCACTCGTTTACTACTACGTCTCACTTCTCTTCTAGTATCCTCCTGTCGTTCTAGGTTATCACTTTTGTCTGTTCCCGACTCATTCCACTTCCGGTCCATGGTCCGACACTGAAATCACATCAAGGTGCGCCCGATACCGATTCTTCTGAGCGGCCATGGCACTGATTTACCTCCTCGTGGGTGATAGATTAGTCTAACAGCAATTTCATCGATGCTCCATGAATTCATCATTACTGTACGTGCATTCCCCTAACTTGCCTTTCGTCCCCACCGGTCGGGTTGTGTGGTGGCCCACAACCCACTGCTGCGCCTATTCATCATGCTAAAGTCGTGTCGGCGTGAGCCTCCTACTACACACACTCTAGGTTATCTACGTTCACCGCCCGTCCATCCTGATGCCCGCCCTACCCAGCGCTCGTGGATAGAATTCGTCCCCCCACTCTTCTGCCCCCGCTTAGAATAAACTCGGTGCGCCCCAGCCTTCCAAGTCTTTCTACTGCTTGTCTTATGTACTTGCACGACGAACTCTCCGTATATCAAAGCTCGAGGTACGTCAACAGGTTTAGCAAACACGCCGAACGTCAGGATGCTATGTACTTGCCAACAACTTATTTTTTGCGCACTCATTCAAGTGCGCTGAAGAGCGGATGGGCGGGTTTTGGATCCAATGTACTGGGTATCAACGGAGCCAACACGAAAAAAAAATCGAAAAAGGAAAGAGGGAGGGGAGAGGGGAGAATTTCGTTGTTGACCTGCCAGTGTTGAATCCTTCAAATATATCTCACCACATACCATTTGGAACCCAAGGACATAGCAGAAGAACTGGTCACTTGACGGACTCCAAAGGTTATTGATGAGAAAAGAAAATGGAATCTAGGTCAAAATACAGCACATGGACTCTGTCCTTAGTATAAATTTATGTAGTATACAGAGTGAACCGGTGAGTGACTATATGGCCATTTTTTTTGGGTTTGGCACGAGTGTGCAGCGCGGGCACTGGCCCGACGTGTGGGATCTAAATTGAGTCGCAAAAAATCATACAAGCAAGAGTTTAAAGCAAGTTTGAGGGCTGAAAAAACCCAAATAGGATTGGAGGACATCTGAAGACACACGAGAACAGGTTTAGGACTCCCGTGAACCTCCGAATGCACTCAGAATGCGATAAAAGCCGTCTCGGGTCTGAAGTGAATTTGGGTGTCTGTGCTGCAACTAGAAAGTAAAAGAATGGTATAGACATTGTGGTGAGGGATTTCCTGTTCACAAAAGGCTCGAGGGGCAAGTTAGAGGTTGTGCGACGTCGAGGTAGAAAGTTGGTAGATAATTGTCACGTGAGAAATTATCTGCCGGTCACGCAAATTATCTGCCATCTCCCGCTATTGCGATAAATGCAGGACATTCACAGATTCTGAACAGAGGTTTCGCTTTACTATTCTTTTATATGCACACTATATTATCCTGGTGAATTTAGAGTGCGCCTACATTTAACTCGGCAGGCAATTGATGTCATCATCGCCCGCAAGAGTCGGACGCTACAGCCAAGCAGCAGCAAGCCAAAGTCTGATCCGAAGGCATGACGTGGCCTCCGATTTACTCATGACTACCAGCGACAACGACGACAAGATAGCACTGTACGACGCATGGACTGAGCAACAGCGGCAGCACGAGCACATAGCGGAAATCACGCGCGCCACTCAATGGTTGGCAAACCCGGCGGCTACGTACTTCCAAACCTTGGAGATTCTCGACCAGCTTCCTCCCGTACGCCCCGGTGAGCCTCTTTCTCACCACAAAAAGAAAAAATGTCTTTTTGGTCTGTGCCTCTGACCGAGCTCTGGATGCTAGGTTCCAAGGGGACAGCCACGAAATCGCTCTCCAAGAAGGAAGCAAACCTCCGTCCCCTGCGCAAAGTCACCTCCGTCTCCGACTGGCTCGATGAAGCGATCGCCAAGCACAGTCCTCGATTTGCCGCCGTCTGGCCACCGGCATCGAAAGGGGCCGTTTTCCACCAGCTCGCGTTCGATCGCCGCATGCCAAGCCAAGCTGAAATCACCGAGAGTGTGACCGACCGCTTCCACCTCCAGTACATCCTTGAGCCAGCTGCGCTTATTGTTGCGGCAATGCGAAGCGAGAAGAACCTAACCGCCGGATACGCGGCGATTCAAAGTTCGACCCAAGGTGACCTCATGGTCTTCACTCCAGTGAACCCCAAAGATGAGAAGCGGACCGCTTGGGTGACCATCGAAGACAAGAGAATCGCCGTGTATGCAGAACATCGGGATGAATTCGCGGGATGCGCAGCTGAGCCGGTCTTTCTTTGGCCGGCGACTACAGAGGCTAAGAAGAAGGCGCGGCCGGGCCGTCGGATGTGGATCCAGGTGCTTGTTTCCCACACAACCTATGCGGCGTATTGATCGGCAGTAGATCTGGGGCCAGATGGAAGAGTATAGGGTCGACTTTGCCAAGATCTTCTCGCCCATCGGGGTTACCTACATCCGGCGCGAACCAGGATCCGACGAATTGTCGTGCTCTAAAACGTACACCAGCATGAACGGAGAGGTCACCCGGACCACCTGTCTCATACTCGAGGCTCGCGAGCAGGCAGAACTCCCGCGTCCCCAAGCGAGCTTTGCGGAGAAAGTGACCCGCGAGCTACCTCGCAAGCTTCGGGATATCCTCGCCACATGGGCGATCAATTGGGTGAAGTTGTATTCATGTCGCATTCCAGCCTGCTGACCTCCCGCAGACGCTGCGAACCTCACTGATCTGGAAGTATCTTTGGGGGACCGATGGAGTCTACGTTGTGTTCGCCCGCCGTCCAGCCTTTTTTCGAGCTGTCCAGGACGATGTCTGGCCATTTGGCACCACAGGCAGCAAGCGTGTTTCCCCTTGGCTTTTCACTCAGCTAATAGGGTACGGCGCCAGCGGCACTGTCTGGCGGTCGGCTGATGGATCAGCGGTCCTCAAAATCTTCGAAGATCGCGAACTTGCTTACCACGAGGCGGCAGTTCTCGCCAGAGCACAGGGGCTCTCTGTACCGACGCTCTGGGCCATGGTTTCAGGCGAGGAGGAAGCGGGAGTGGTCATGAGCTACACCGGCACTCCTATTCCAAGCCTCGAACGAGCCTCTGCCGAGCAGAGGTGAGTGTTGGTCGCTCTCATCGTGGTCCGAGCCCTCTTATTGTTCTTTCGTAGGCAAGAGTTGGTGCGAACGCTGGCCTCTCTGCATGACCTCGGGATCCACCATCACGACGTCAGAGCCAACAATGTCCTGGTCAACGGGAAGGGTGCGCTCACTCTCATCGATTTCGATCAGGCAGAGTTTATCGATGGGCCCTGCATGGGATGTCCGGATGCAGACGTGCTGAGTTTGCTCCGCGAGCGCAGTGACGCCCCGGCGATCTGACATGTAGTCACTCTTTCATCACGTTCAACCTCATCGCGTTCAACCTCTTTATATACTGTACATAATCCATTCGAGTTTCCATCACGATGCGGCGTTGGTAAATGTTCAGGCTGGCTTCGGATCAGGGATGTTCCACTGATTCGCTACGTTTCTGGCTCGTCACCATCGACCCATTCTTCGTTTCCGTGTGAGAACCGAAACGACAGCAAAGCTGCGGGCTCAGGCAGCCAGCCTGATGATTGTCTTTGCCGGCTAGATATATCGATGCCAGCCTGAATTCGTCTCGTGCTGGAGAAGGATCCGCATCAAGCGAAATGACACTGCAGACCATACTTTCCCAACGTTCCGGCTCCTTGGAGGTGTCTAGCACACACAAGTGCAAGTCCAAGTCGCACGAGCAAGGGATCCACGCGGAGCACTTCATTGATGAAGTGTGATACAAGATGAAGTCCAAGATTAGTTGGCGGTAATGAGAAAAATAAACCGTTATCGTAGGTCGACGATCTCAAGCGCGGCATCGCGCATCTGTACGTGCCCTCCATCGGCGTCCTATCCGCCAAAAAAGCTTTTGAGCAACCGAAGGCGCGCAAAAGAGATCGTTAGAGGACGCACGGTATATATCGGTACCTCCGGGTGCGGGTGGAGCGCCTGTTTCGCGGTGCACTGAAGCACAGTTTGGAGCCCTGGCGGGTCAGTGAGTCGGAATGTGCGGAAGCTAGAAAAAAGTATATAATCAGCGTGAGACACATTGGAGGACATAAAAGGGAAGGGAGCTGCAACCGGCCAAGGGGGAGCGAGATGGAGCGACTAAGGGAGGAGGTGGAAGGATGTCACGGTGGATGTGGATGTGTAAGAATACCCGCAAAATCAAGGCTTACCTCGGATCTGACTTCGGCGCGCATACCACCGCCGCACCGCGAACGACTCGGGCAGCATCCGCTGTAAGCTCGCGTGCGTATGCAGGTCGACGGGCGACATGAAACAGGACTGCGAGGGATGCGTATGGATCTACGTATGTGTCAGTCGACGTCGCGATTGAAAATGGTAAAATGATATAAAAGATAATTCCCAGACGACCGAGATCGCGTTCCCGGACGACCTCATCGAAAGGGCGCATCGAGCGCTGGGAAATGAAGGCAGACGACGGGGAGCATGTACAGGGATATATCCCGGAGTATCTGCAAGCTCTGCCAGGCCGACGGAACGTACGCGAGGGAAAAATGTCAAAACCCGGCCGACGAGTAGACACGCACTTAGATATCCATCTCGCGCGTGCACCTCCGCGAAGCTGATGCGTTCGTACTCGCACAGATGGACACTCACTCGCCCTGCCCTTTCCCCCGCAGAAGAAGGAAGAAGTGAATTTCCGAATAAGTCACGCACCCATCCAAGAGTGATAAGTCCCCGCTCTTTCGTGAATCCCAGCACGCCCTCCTCCTTGTCCATGGTACAAGTGTCATTCGTCGCGTGCTGATTCGGAATGTAGAACGTTTCGACGACGTAGCGCGTCTTCTCGGGCGGCACGGTTGGAGGGGAAGTCAGCACAGGCGGGGCGGGACAGGAGAAGACGAAAGAGGGAAGGGAAGGGAATGGGCGGGGAGGGGAACGGAAGGGAGGAAGGAGAAGCGGCGGAAGAGGAGAGAGACAGGGACAGGAGAATAAGAATGGAAAGAAGGATGAAAGAAAGACGAGTCACCCCCGCCCTTTCCTCGCTTTCAGAGGCCACGGCACGTGAAACGAGGGGAGAAAAATCGAAATTTGAGTTTTGAAGTACCGTGACACACTCGGGAAGGGTGGAGTTGGGGGACGCACTAGAGGCCGAGAATTCAGCCCCACTACACATCTGAATGGGGATTAGTGCGATTAAATGTCTAAAAAAAAAAAAAAGTACCGTTCGGGCAACCGGCAGCCACATCATCTGAAAAATAAAGGTGGGGTGAGTGGCAAGAGCACTGGAGCACAAAGGCCTACACTCTGGTTTCACGTGTCAGACCTGAGTACCGATTCTTAACACCCCAGAGAGCAGGCCTGACCCCAAAATGCCCACTATCTTTAGTAGTGGGTCCAGAAGCGCCCTAGTGTCATAGAGAGTCCCGCCAAATTTTTGAATGTCACGTGCAGCTCGTGTTCTTTGGTAATCCAAAATGTAGGACGTTCGAATCCCAGCACGTCCGTCTTTTTTACCGTCTCCAAACACGGGAATTGGCTCCGAATATGTCCGAGTCGGCTCGAATATGCTGATGTCAAAACAAAGACAACGTCACGTCAAGATTTTGCCAGCTCACCGTTTTTCTCTCTTGCCCACCTGTCTCCTCACATCGCTCACCTCCCATGCCGGCCTCAATCCTGGTTGCTGGTGTTTACACAAATCTTGTGGCTTTTTCTGGAGATCCTGTGACAGTCATCTCGTCGGCGTTCGTCGATCGCGTCGCTTCACGTCGCCGCAATAATTTGCTTGCACTGACCATCAACGGCGGTCCACTGGGGTCTTTTACTGATGTTTTGGAATGCTCTGTTCGCCGGAATACAGAAGCTGATATCTCTCTGGGGTTGGATTGGATGGCTAGCGTTCGCGAATGGCTCATCAGTCTAGGTTGCCCTCATAATCCCGACGTCGTACGTGGTCTTGTATCGGCCAATAGGCCTCCGGGTACGTAACTGTTGTTCCTCATTTCCATCCCCACTGATGTGCTTTCATCTCTCAGCGTCGCCCGAACCCTCGTCCTCGTCGGCACCCACATCTGCGGCCGATGTTCAATCAATTGATATCCCTTTCCATCGTGAGCCGCTCGCCCCCTTTGGACCATCGCATCTACTCACCTTGATGTAGCCTCGTCCCCCCGATACCCTTTCAAACGTGCTGATGCAGTCCCTACGGGACCGGCTGCATCGGTACGTGTAGTCCCTACGGGATCGGCTACACCCACCCATACGTGGGCGGCAATTACTGTTAATCCATTATCGAGCATCGCATCCAGTTCATTGTCCTCACATCCTGTATCGGGTCCGTTGTTATGTTCTGCCAATATAGACGAAGTTTTTCTTTCATTAGATCCCCTAGCTATAGTAGTCCTCGGATAGGCCCCCCTATCCGATCGGCATCAAATTTCCTTTTTTGGTATGATTGCCGATCACTATTGATCGCACGCTCCACATCCTCAATCACCGTCGATCGTCCCATGGATAGGCCTCAACTGTACATGATTCGCGCTCTACGTCTTTACCACATGTCAATGTATGCCATACCAAAAATTCAGCCTCCTCCGACACTTATAGCGGATGCAACACGCGATTTTGCGTTTTGAAGCCAAAAACAGCACTAAACGGCGTGAAGAAGACATTCGTTGTGGTCGCAAACTTCATGCGCGCCATCCAGTTTCTCCTGCGACTCATGTGGCCTATATAGGACTACATTTTGACCAAAGAGCAGGCCTCTACCACATGTCCCGCCCATGCAAAACATGTACCTTCTGCGGAATTGCCCAAATGGGGCCACACATGCTAGGTGAAAATATTCCCTGTGGAAGCCAACGTCATTCACCGTTTCCCATTTCTTGTGCGACAAATCCGACCTATATATTACTATATTCCCACCAACGCGCAGGCCTTTCCCGGGTGTCCTTCCTCCGCAATGATGTACCTTGTGCGGCACTTGCATCACCTGACCAGATGTGCCTCCAGAAAAAATTCACAGTCAACGCAAACTCACTGCACTGCTTCCAATTTCTTGTGCGACAAATGAGGTCCATATACAACTACATTTCTACAAAAGTACGGGCTGCTACCACATGTCCTACTTCCGTAATCATGTACCTTGTGTGACATTACCACATCATGACCACAAAGGCCCCGTAAAAATATTTCTTGTGAGAGCAACCTGCTTCTACCGCCATCACTTTCTTTTGCAACAAATGCGGCCTATGTTTAGCTACAGTTCTACCAAATCGCAGGCTTCTACCACGGGTCCAGCATCCACAATGATGTACCTAGTGCGGCACTGCCATTACCCTACCAAATAGGCCTCACCAAATTTTTTTGTGAACACTTAGATTATTAGAAAATCAGTGATATTTTTTCAAGTACTTTTCCACCATACATTGGGCAGGCGTTCATCGTCAGTGATGCAGGACACGCGTCTTTCACATAATCCGATGATGTGTAGATAAATGCCACTTTCTTTGCATCTCAGGGCTGTCCAGTTTAAAATACAAATTCACAACCGACCTTTACGTCTTTCTGAGTGGTGTTTCTCGCATATTTGCTTGGAGAGGCGCAGAAGTTTACTTGGATCCCTTTTTGGGAATTGCTTTGTCAGCATCACAACTTGTGGTGATGACATAAGCCGGGGCGCATTGTTGGGCGCCTTGACCAGCCATTTGTGCACAGATCGTCGCCCTCACAGCACCGAATGCATGCATGTAGGCCGTCTGCTAGGGTAGAAAGAGCTTTTATGTGGCCAGCGAAAGACTTCACGATGCAAGGCTGAAATAAATATTCATTGTGAACGCAAAGTTCTTGCTCCGCCTGCAACTTCTTATGCGACGAATGCGACCCAAATACAACTGAATTTTTTACCAAAAAGCGGGGCCCACCATGTGTCCTGACGTAGAAATTATGTACGTACTCATCTACGTCCATGAGTTGACCAAACGGGGCTGAAATAAATATTCGATGCTACGGCAACGTCCTTGCCCTGCCTCCATTTTCTTATGCGACAAATTGGACACACATACAACTAGATTTGTGAAACGCCGTGGGGTTCTACCACTGGTCATACCGCCGCAATGATGTACCTTGT
This sequence comes from Mycena sp. CBHHK59/15, assembly GCA_029204085.1. Classification (NCBI taxonomy): domain Eukaryota; kingdom Fungi; phylum Basidiomycota; class Agaricomycetes; order Agaricales; family Mycenaceae; genus Mycena; species Mycena sp. CBHHK59/15. Next base: position 10,482 of record JARGXW010001339.1, read on the forward strand.
GCGGAAATGGCCAAACTTGGCAATACATGCCAGAGGAAAATATTCTCTGTGAACCCAAACCTCCTCCCCTGCCTGCACTTTCTTATGCGACAAATCGGGCACACATACCACTGGATATGTGCCACACCGTGGCGCTCTATCACCGGTCATACCGCCGCAATCATGTACCTTGTGCGGAAATGGCCAAACTCGGCAATATATGCCATAGGAAAATATTCTCTGTGAACGCAAACTTCTCCTATGCCTGCACTTTCTTATGCGACAAATCGGGCACACATACAACTAGATGTGTGCTACACCGTGGCGCTTATCCACTACTCATACCGCTGCAATCATGTACCTTGTGCGGAAATGGCCAAACTCGGCAATATATGCCAGAGGAAAATATTCTCTGTGAACGCAAACTTCTTCCTCTGCCTGCACTTTCTTATGCGACAAATCGGATACACATACAATTAGTTTTCCCCTCACCGTGGCGCTCTACCACCGGTCATACCGCCGCAATGATGTACCTTGTGCGGAAATAGCCAAACTTGGCAATACATGCCAGAGGAAAATATTCTCTGTGAACCCAAACCTCTTCCCCTGCCTGCACTTTCTTATGCGACAAATCGGGCACACATACCACTAGATGTGTGCCACACCGTGGCGCTCTATCACCGGTCATACCGCCGCAATCATGTACCTTGTGCGGAAATGGCCAAACTCGGCAATATATGCCAGAGGAAAATATTCTCTGTGAACGCAAACTTCTTCCTATGCCTTCACTTTCTTATGCGACAAATTGGCACACATACCACTAGATGTGTGCCACACCGTGGCGCTCTATCACCGGTCATACCGCCGCAATCATGTACCTTGTGCGGAAATGGCCAAACTCGGCAATATATGCCAGAGGAAAATATTCTCTGTGAACGCAAACTTCTTCCTATGCCTGCACTTTCTTATGCGACAAATCGGGCACACATACCACTAGATGTATGCCACACCGTGGCGCTCTACCACCGGTCATACCGCCGCAATCATGTACCTTGTGCGGAAATGGCCAAACTCGGCAATATATGCCAGAGGAAAATATTCTCTGTGAACCCAAACTTCTTCCTCTGCCTGCACTTTCTTATGCGACAAATCGGATACACATACAATTAGTTTTTCCCTCACCGTGGCGCTCTACCACCGTCATACCGCCGCAATGATGTACCTTGTGCGGAAATGGCCAAACTTGGCAATACATGCCAGAGGAAAATATTCTCTGTGAACGCAAACTTCTTCCTATGCCTGCACTTTCTTATGCGACAAATCGGGCACACATACCACTAGATGTGTGCCACACCGTGGCGCTCTACCACCGGTCATACCGCCGCAATCATGTACCTTGTGCGGAAATGGCCAAACTCGGCAATATATGCCAGAGGAAAATATTCTCTGTGAACCCAAACTTCTTCCTCTGCCTGCACTTTCTTATGCGACAAATCGGATACACATACAATTAGTTTTTCCCCTCACCGTGGCGCTCTACCACCGGTCATACCGCCGCAATGATGTACCTTGTGCGGAAATGGCCAAACTTGGCAATACATGCCAGAGGAAAATATTCTCTGTGAACGCAAACTTCTTCCTCTGCCTGCACTAGGACCATTCCGCCCTCCAGCTCGACACTCATTATCTGAAATCCGTGTTCTGCACAGCCCCGTTCCCGAAATTTCTCGGGAACGGAATTACATAATAAAATCACCTCGAAAAAATAAATCGCTCAAACAGCACAGCCCCGTTCCCGAAATTTCTCGGGAACGGAATTACATAATAAAATCACCTCAAAAAAATAAATCGCCCAAACAGCACAGCCCCGTTCCCGAAATTTTTCGGGAACGGAATTACATAATAAAATCACCTCAAACAAATAAATCGCCCAAACAGCACAGCCCCGTTCCCGAAATTTTTCGGGAACGGAATTACATAATAAAATCGCCTCAAAAAAACAAATCGCCCAAACAGCACAGCCCCGTTCCCGAAATTTTTCGGGAACGATTACATAACCAATTTTTTTTCACTCCCTCAAATCGTTCCGGAAAATTTGCGGAAACGACTTACATGAAAAAAAAAAAAAACCCCTCTCCAAAACCTTTCCTCCAAAATTGCGGGAACGATTACATAAGCTATTTTTTTTCACTCTCCCAAATCGTTCCCGCAAATTTGCGGGAAAGATTACATAACCAATTTATCTCGCTCCCCCAAATCGTTCCCGCAAATTTGGCTCGTCGGCCATTGTGCAAAGAGTCAAAAAGAAAATCACGTGCCATCACAAAGGAGCTGGCACTTTCGTGATGACATAACCACATTCCCCCGATCTTCCCGGGCCAACACGCACAGTGAATTTCGCGGGCTCCCCAAGGTGCATACACCTCCAGTTCAATACTATCCATTTCTAAGCTCCGTCATTCCACTGTCGTCCTAAATCTATCGCAGATACATCCAGAACAATTTGCGGGAACGACTTACATGAAAAAAAAAAAAATCCCTCTCTAAAACCGTTCCTGCAAAATTGCGGGAACAATTACATAACCAATTTTTCTCACTCCCCCAAATCGTTCCCTAAACAACCACCCGGGCAATTCCGGCAGCGCAACCCCAGGGTCCACTCCACTGGTTCATATCCTCAACTTCGAGAACTTGAGAATTGATAACATAAAGGTCCCATTATAGGTTGCCTAGGACCCTACTTTTTTATTTCCCACCAGACCCAAATTCTGTTACACAGTCATTTCCTGCCTTACCGTTCATGCTGTTTTACCCCACGCCTCAATGTATCATCAATCACTTCAACCTTTCTGGGTCACGCTACCTGTGTCCGCATCACATTTCTCCCGGGAATTCCCAGGAGATTTTGGTCAAGACAAATGGGGCAAATAGTGACCCATTGTGACAGCGTGACATCAACACTTTTTCGCCGCTGTCAACCAGGCACTCGATACTGTAAGTACTTGTATGTAGGCAACCGCCCCTCTGACCGTGACATTGCCAGCAGCTTTCAGCAATGCAACCATCCCAATTTTCACCATGACTGTTGAAATTTCAGCAATGAATAACATTCAACTTAGCCTGAATTCTGGCCAAAAATGTGTTTTGAAACTCTTATTCTGCACAGACACAGTGGAGGAAGTGGTTTGGAGACTTTACGTGGTTTTCGAGTGGGCTTGGGGGCAAAATAATAATATTTTCCGCATGTCACGATATCAGACAAGGCAACCGACCTCATCGTGACCGTGACCAGAGGGGATTTGGGCAACGCAACAGACCCAATCGTGACCGTGACGGTGCCTACATACAAGTACTTACAGTATGAAGCAATTGCTCTACGTTACCTCCCCATCTTATGCGGTCGAGGCACCGAACACAAACCTTACAAACTACATATATATATACTGTACATCTAACGTTATATATACTGTGCAATACATCCACGATATTTTATTCATACAACTGTATATATATCTTAAACTATTTAAGATCCCCTGAGTTGTATGCGTAGTATGTCTGTGGTTTGCGCCCCCGCGATGCAATGCGCATTTTACCTCATGGGGGAGCAAACCACAAACCTACCACACATACAACATGACAACAGGCTATTATCTGCAATCCCAAACCAGTTAGCGCCAGCAGAATAATGCAAGGAAAGAAACACGCACCCAATGTGAATGTTGACAACAACGTAGACCAGACAAGACATATGAAACGAAAGAGAGACCTGTACAGACGAAAAGATCAGTGTTGTAAAGCAAAGAGACCGACGCTGTTAGACCTGTGATAAGAACCAGCAGACACAAGTAAAGCGAGATCTGTACAGAAAAAAAAACAAAGATCAGCGCTGTAAAGTAAAGAAAATGAGACCAATGTTGTTGAGAGCGGCGATAATACTGGAAGAAATTATGAAAGTCAGTGTGCAAAACGTGAGCCCCCAGAACCAACAAAAAAATTAGCCCCCAGAACCGCACAGTGAGCCCCCAGAACCGACAAAGAAATAAGCCCCCAGAACTGACAGGTGTTTTTTGGAATGCCGCCATTCCCGATATTTAACAACGTCACCGTTGTGGCTCCCACCTAGACATCAAAGCCCCGAAAGGCTGAATCCCTGTGGTTACCAATCAGACGCCGGATTGACAGCGAAATCTGCACAAGCAAAGCTTGTGTGATCATCTCGAGGCGGCTAACATCCGCGCTGAGGGAGTCAAATAAAAACAAAACAACAAAAAGAATAAGCCCGGGCCCAGGCATGCCCTGAAAAAAAAAAAAAAAAAGCCAGAGGGAAACATGTAGGATGACGCACCTTGGCCACCTGGCTTGAGCAGCCACCATCCAGGAGAAGGGCTAGGACCAAGGAGACACTGCTGCAGACAGTGGCATCCTGGCCTAGCCCCCAACAAGGACAGGGGTGCTAGGTGGCAACGACGCGATGGTGGTGGTACGAGAACAAAGGGATTGACACGTGTGTTAGCCGAGAGTGACGAGATTATAAGGGTGTTCCCAAACACAGCCAAATGTCGGCAGAAAAGGCCAAGATGGGTCAGTTCACTGTCAGGGGTTGCTCGGATAGATCCAACGACCACACCGATGGATTCCTAGACCCAAAAGACAGTGGTCTACTTCTTTTCAGGTTATTTTAGGCCTTGGTTGGCTTCCCAGGCAAAAATAGGGTGAAAATAGGGGAGATAGAGCCATATAATACCAGGGACATCCCGGGTCAATCCAACGACCATGCCCATGGATTCCTAGACCCCAAAAACGGTCGGACACTTTTTTTCAGGTTATTAGAGGCACTATTGGCATCGGGAACGCCCACCCGCACTTGGCCCAGCCAGTCATGTGACGTGCTGCGCCCGGCAGACCAACACACCACCACAAACGAAACAAATGTTTCATTGCTTACAAAGCATGACTCACTCCAACCTCCATGACAACCGCCCTCCGTCTCTCCTCCTGCCCGGCTTAGGGATTAGGTGTGTGCTTCATTCCTCTATTCCTTTCTTAATCTTTCCTTCCTTTCCCTCCCTTTTCTATTCCTCTCCGCTCCGGAGCTACGATACCCTAACGACACGCCTTCCTTAATCCCCTCCAACCAAATCCTTCATCCTGTCTTCTCGTTCAATCGCCCACCACGCTACTCCTCCTGTCTCTCTTCCGCTGCTTCTTCTCTGGCAGCATCGTTGGTGGCATTATCACTGACAATCAGATTACGCCCCCAGAACTAGGGATGCCTCCGTCGTCTAAACGCGCCTCCGCGCAACGGAATAGCCCCCAGAATTCCGCGACGGGTACTATCACCACTGCGCCTAGCCCACAGACATCAAGTATGACTGGCGCATCCGCCACGCCTAGTCCGTCCTCGCCGACTACCACATCCACGGGCCAACTAGCAGTTCGCCGGCGCCAACCTCTCCGCAGACGCCTGCCTCCAAGTTACCGCGATTCCTCCAATCCCCACTCTAGCGCGACCGTTCCAAGTCCTCTCCGTCGACCGCCGCGTCCTCCTCCGCCTCCACCTCGCACTCACACTCGACCTCCGCCTCCGCTACTCGCACTCTACGTCCTCCTCCGGCAGCACGCGGCGCAGCGGGCGCTTCCTCGGCCTCGGTTCTAGCAGCAAAGACAGCGCTGCCAGCGAGCTGAAGGAGCGCGAGCGACACGCATCCGCGAAGCAGAGCGCCGGCACCGAGCGCGGCGGAGCTGCTGACGCTGCACGAGGGTACCGCATCCCCGTCGTCGTACCGCTTTTCATTCTCGCAGAGCACGCCGCCATCGTCCACGGGCACAGCGACTACGGCCCGGCAGACGCTGCAGTTACAACGCACCCCCTCGCGGCTGGGCGCCGACGGGCCATTAGCAGCGAGACTTAGCGGGTGGTTTGCGCACCTGGCGGGCAGCACGAGCGACTTGTCGCTCGCGGGGACTGTTGGCGGCGCCTCGGCCACAGCGTGAGCACGCGAGCGCACTCGCCTTGTCCACCTCGACGTGAAGGGAAAGGCGATGGCGGGAGCAAGACGAGTCTCCTTGACAAGGCCGTGCGCTGCCTTTTGGATGAGGACGCCGCGCCCGATCGCAGCACGGCGGATATTTGGTTAATGGCCCTGAGGACGAGGCGCGCGTTGCGGCGGTGGCGTCTACGTCACTTCACATCACCACTCGACGTCGGGAAACACCACCGGCACTCGTCCTCCCTCCGACCCCGCTGCGCCGCCAGACCGGGGCCGTGGCCCGCGCCTTCCACGCGTGTTTCACGTGCAGGTGTGGTGCACGTACCGCGCGGCTTCGAGCCGATCCGTCACCTCCGTCGCTCCGCCGCCTTATCGCCCCTTGCGCCCGCCTCCCCTTCGCCTCCGCCTCCAACTCGCACGCGGCGCCCTCACGCACATGTCGTCAGCGCACTCACAAGCAAGCAGCACGTCGTCGCAGCAGTCGCATTCGAGCAGCACGAGCGGACGAGCCGGAAGCGTGGTCGGTGCTCGCGGATGAAGGGTGGACGAGCGATGTGGGTGGGGTGTATGTTAAGGACGGCGCAGAGTTTGCTTGCGATGAGTTTGGGGTGAGTGGCATTTTTTTCTATTCTTTTTTGGGATTTGTGCTTCCCGTTTCGTCGGCGCACGCACGGTTGCGGCGTCTGCGCCGTGCAGCGTCTCGCGCTCAATGCCGCGGGCGGATTTTGTTTCCCATTCTGTCTCCGGCTACTTCGTGCGCGCCATCCTTTCTACTCTCCCTCTTTATCGTTCTTTCACCTCATATTTCCTCCGCTACTTATCTCTCCCCAGATCCGACGCACGCCATCCCGCCTTTCCCACCACGATGCCTGCCGCGTTCGCGCGCACGAGCGGCTCCTCTCCTGGTTTTTCGACGCCCGCCCGTGCCCTTCGGCGTGCCCCGCATGGCGCTCGCGTGCGAGTCCGCGGGAAGGATGTAGGGATGTGGTTTGGGCCCAGTGCGGCTGCAGGCACTGTCAGGTGTGTATTGGCTTAGCTTTACGTTTCTTTCTTTTCTCTTTTCGTCATCCTTTCGACGTCCCGTTCTCGGACATTTTCTATACATATCTTCGTTGGCCCGCCTTCTCCACCATGTACGTACCTGCCTGCCTCTCCCTCCCTTCGTACCCTTTCCCCCTTCTTGCTCGTCGTTCTCGTCTCACTCCCCGCCGTACCTTCCACACCACGCACATATCTCTTCTTTCTTTTCCCATCCTCGCTCGCCGTTTCCCCGCTCCTCTCCTGTTCCTCCACATTCCAATCATTCCTCCCCCGCCTCTCCTCCCTCACTGTGCCCGGGATGTGACTCGCCGTCTTCGCTGCTTTGCTGGCGGTGACGGCGGATTACATAACGGGCGCTTATTCGCACATCTCCTTCCTTTTCTTCTACTCCCCTTCGCCTCGCCCACCGCCCCCGGCTCAATAAGACGAGCATTATAGGTGTCTTCCCCTTTCTCTCCCTCGTCCCTTCGTCGCCGGCGCCCGCATCTGTTTGGCGGCGTCGACTCGTTTGTTGGCGACGACATCTTCCCTGCCTCCTATTCCCCTTCTCCCTTCGTTTCATACACACATACTACATGTCCTCCTGCTTCGACTCCTCCCCCTCCCCTTCCCTCTTCTCGCTACCCCTCTTTGGTCTTATTTTCTTACTCCTCCATCCAAATAATAGCCGCTAATACTCTCCCCAGAATGCTCGTCGACGCGGTCCCGCGTGCGGCAGGGCGTTTCCGTCGCCACCGACGGCACGCTGTACCAAACGGAAGTCTTCGCCGCCTCACATTCGCCCGCTGCCCTCTCCGCACTTCAAGTCCACGCCTCCTCGGCGCACGGCACCGCTCCCCGCCTCCATCTCTTCCGCCGGGCACGGATCGGTGTACTCCTCGTCGCACGGCCACGGACACAGAAGAGGGGAAGCACGCCAAAAACCCGAGACGCGCGCGTGGGGATCGCCCCGCTTGCTCCTGCTGGCTCAATGAGTCCCGAGTTTGTCTCCGGGCGCGTGCACGGGCACACACCGATGACGGCGGACGAGCTCGTGTACACCCCCACCTTGCGCCCACCGCACGCCACGCACGACTCGGACGACTCCCCGCTCGTGACGCCGCCGCCGCCCGCAGACGTGCATCTCACGCCCGCGGAGGCGCGCTCTTCGTGCGCGCGCATTGCTCGGCGGGCTACCTACGTTCCACTGCAAGCGTGTGCGCAAGATGCCGCTGTCCGGGCTCGATCCGAGCATACTCATCGGGTTTGTATGTCGGATGAGGCGGAGTGGTAGATTTGAGGAGGGTTAGCGAGGTACGTTCTTTCTCCTGTTTTCATTTCCTTTTCCTGCTTCTCCCTACGCCTTGGCCGTCTTCTTCCTTCTCCCCTCAACGCATGTACTGACATACTCCTACAGCTACCTCGGACGATCTTTGCCATTCAAGATGAGCCCCCGACATGGCCCGGCGCAGACGATGACGCCGAGATGGGGCTCAGAGGTCTCGGACCCCGAGGAGGTGGAGATGCGGGCGTCGACGACGGCGACGTCTCGAGCGCTTCGCACGCTGTCTCGAACTCCTCGCACACCATCTCCCACTCGCTGCACACCGCAGCCTCGACTTCTTACACCTACGCACCTTCAAACTCTCTAAACTCCACCTCCGCCGCGAGCAGTTGCGCGCCAGCGAGGAGGTCGACGCGGAGGGGATTCCGTTGCGCCCCTTACACCACTGCCCGGCGCGCGCTTCGACATCGGCGGCGCACCTCCGACCGCGGCAAGGCGCTGTCGCGTACCCGACTCGGGGGCGACGATGGTTCGTCGACGCGGGCAGCGAAGTAGAAATTGAGGGCGACTGGGTCGACCCCGTTGTAGCGTCGCCACGCCCGCGCCAAGCAAGAAGACGTCCGCGTCGAAGGAAAGGGAAGGGCGGGGGGAGAAGGCGGTGCCCGGTGCCGAGCGGCACTACCTGTTCCCAGTGTCCGGGGAAGACGCTGCAGCCGCGCCCGCGACGCCGGCGTTGCGGTAGCGGAACGTGACGGTCTCGCCGCGTAGGGGCGGTAGAGCTGGGCAGCGGATGCACACGGCGCGCGCCCGCATTGGGGCGGACCCAGAGCGGCGGCTGCGGAGCGTTCTCACCGAGGATAACTGACCCGCTGCCCAGTTTTTTGGGTCCTTCATTTGTTCTCTTCTATCTCCCTTCGCCCCTTACTTTACCTTACACATATATCTTGCGTTACTTCCCTCCTTCTCTCTTCGACTATATGTCATTCACCGCGTGCGCCTCGCTTTCTATTTATCTCGTTCAGCTTTATATGTCGCGTCTCCTTCATTACTATGTTTGTATCTACTTTGGTCCCCTGCACGTCAAATTTTATGCCCCACAATTTATCTATATCATGTCTTGTCAATCGATCCTCATTCCGTCTCGACCATGTTCTTTCCGCATCGTCAACTCGCCTCAAGGATCAACCTAGCGTGATCTCCCGTTCAAACATCCGAGTTGGAAGCCAGCACTCTAAGTATCCTGGCGGCCTTAGGGTTCTGGAGATCTTGCCATCGCTTTTCCGTCAGGACTGCCTGGTATTGGATACTTTCTTTCGTTGTAACTGCGGATTCACGAATCCATCGTTCCACTGGCCCGTCATCCTCACTTTGTTCCGTCCATTCACACCGCCGGTGTAATTGTCTGTCAATGTTCTGGGTCTCCGCCATTCGAATAACCTTGGCGCGAATTCTTTCACAGTTCCGCCGCCAATACATTTTTTTTGCGTTCTTGTGCATCTGCGCCGGGTATCTTTCCACCGGCAACGCTATTCTCTCCTGGCTTGCGTCGCTTCAAACGCCTCCGCAAAGACGCTTATCCAATTCATTTCCTGCTCCACGCTCCGCCTTCAATTGTGTTAGTTAATCGCTCGCGGCGCATTGGCCGCCCTCAAGTTAATATCTACCTCCTCGTTCGATAAATAAGCGCCTTGGCTTCGCCTTCAGCATAATTTGTACATCTTCTTCAAATTATCCGTTAATTCTGTTCTAAATCCTCGCCTCCTTGCGTTCGGTTAAATATCAATGTCACCTATTCAAACGTCTTGTTTCTCATGCTAACAGCCGCGAGACTCCCCTCGCCTAGCCCGGGCTTCACCTTCCAACCGAAAGTCATTCCAAATCGTTCATTGTCTCTCCAAGCGACCTGTGAACTCTCCATTCTCTGTTCTCCCCATACCGCAACTTCTGCCATTGTCATCAAAGATCTCGCAGCACCCTCGATTCGGCCAACTAGCTTCCACTGATTTCCGGTTTGTGAATTCACAGTCCAGATCTTGTCTGCAACTTGCTTGGGTGTTTCCGCAATTCTTCTCTTCGCGTCTGAACTCAATTATTCAAGAAAGTCTAGTGCAGCGCATGCCACACGACGCGCCGCGGAACATTTCTCGAGGCTCTCCCCTCGGATCTTTGCGCAACTTCCCAAGCTTCCAAGACTATGATCACCGTTCAATCTGGCGTACTCTATTTCAAAAACTCTAGCCGCATTCCTGTTCCGAAGCGTCCACGTTCCCTTGCAAGTTCTGGATACTGTTCGCTTCAATCCCCCTATTCGATATTACTCGGGAATACCGGGGAATCCACGTTATTCTGATTAGCTTGAAGGCCATGGCAAGGCGGTGGGCGGCTTTCTGTTCCCCCAACCGCCGGATTCGCACTCAGGACTTGAGGAGACCTCGAGTTCGCGAGCCGAAATCAGCGAAGACACCGCTGAGCGCCAGTTTCTCTTTTGCACGGTTCAAGTTGATGTAAAACGAAAAGAAATACTCCGCGGATTCAGCTTCGGAGGATCGTACCGGAGCAATGAATCTCTCTTGCATTTATTCATCAAAAAGGAGGGGGATATGGGTCACGGCAGATTGGACAGTATGGAGCTCCGTAGCAACGCAACTCTAGAATCCTGGCTGAGCCTGAGATCTGCGACGATATTGGAGGACGTCCCGGGGTTGCCGTACCGCTCCAAGTCTTGGTTGCTGTTGTCTTGTGCTGACTTTCATTGAAATATCTCCCCGCTCTTATTGCGCTTGTGTCTTAATTGTTTACCTAGGATTTGGAATTCTCTCGGCGCTTACTGTGAAGGTTGGCGCTAGTCTATTCATATGAGCCCACACTGCCGAGAACATTCCCAGCTGATGCGTTCACATTGAGCATTCGGTGCGAACGTGAGGACAGATGTGTCGTAGACTCGCTATCTATCTACTTTTGTATTTACGCGGAACGCTACTCTCCACGACTCATCTGCACTTCCTTATCTAGCTCCACCTCCGCCTCATACCGCGGGAATGCCTCCCTCCGAATATCCTTCCACCGCCACATATACGCGTAATGCCCGCGCGACGACGAGACCGTCTCCCAGTACACCGGCATCCAGGCAGCGCACTCCCAGTCGACGATCCCTGCTGGGCGGAGGTCTGCGTCGGCGAGGATGTTGTGGAGGAGGAGGTCGCCGTGGACGAGGTGGATGCAGTAGGATTTGTTCTCTCGCGCGGAGACGAGGGGCGCTAGATGTGGGTTTGCGGCGAGCTCGGAGGGCGGGAGGGTTAGGGATTCGTGTGCGTGGAAGTCGGCAATGCAGGCGAAAGGCCCAACGGGGTCTTCTCCGATGCGCAGGCTGCGGAAGCTGCCGCCCGTGAAGCCGCATACGCGCTGTCCAAATGGACTTTGGAGGTTCCGAAGCTGTGCGATCCAGGCTCGCAGATACTCACAGACGCGCTGTACTTGGTGCTCCGATGCGCCTTGCAGCCTGTGCCCACTCCCAGTGGCAAAGAGCGGGGTTCCAGGAAGTATGGTGGAGATCATAAGCCAGGATCTGCGAGGATGGACGCTTCCAGCGGGGAGTTGGACGACGTCGAGAACTTTGGGGACGGGGATGGAGGTGTGGATGCGGACGTGTTCCGTAGCAAGTGCTTCATCTGGAGAGTGGCAGAGTTTGGCGTAGCAGCCGGGAAGACGGTAGGCGTTGGATGAAGGTATGTGATGGGCGAGGAAGCGGAGGAGTGTGCGATAGACGCGTCCTCGCCAGCTTGAGGGGACATACAGCCAGATAGACCATAGACAGCTTCCGAGGGAGGCTATCCTGAGGGAAGATAAATGAAAAGGTTCTTTTGAAGTAACAGCTGCGCAGCGTACCGCTGATAGTGGAAGGTCTGTTCAGCCGACATGGTGGTCACAGGAAGAGGTGAGGTTACGGCATGCGGCCTTCCTTTTGGTATAAGTCGGCACCGGCAATCAAGCCAGTGACCGAGGGCGTGGCCAACAGGCCGGAATAAAAAAAGGTTTGATCCCTGCGCCCCGTTGAACATGCAAATGCCGATAATCCTCTACATTAGAACCTGGCCCTGAGTTTTTGATACATCACGACTCGGACCCTAGCATGACGACAAGATATGCCTCCGCTTCGCTTCGGTGGCGAGAACGCCGGAGATGTTCAACCGACTTCATTGATGTTCACCGTGAATAATTTAATAAAACACATTGTACGCACATCGTGCAGGGAAGGTATCAAGCGGCGCCTGAGAACGCCGGAATCGGGAGAGATAACTCGGTCACGACTGCCAAAACGGAGAAAAGTACGTCAAAGCCAACAGAACTTCATTGATGGTGAATAGCCTCGGAATCCTGATTTTCTGGTATTGTGATATTATGCTTGCGCGAGGTGATTTTGCGCAGCAAGCGATGATTTTAGCCAGGGTCAAAGATTGATGAGAGCAACGGAAATGACTGCCAATAATGAATTGAAGTCTTCCTTGGGTTCGAGTGTCAGAAACATTGCCGAAAGCTCCGCGACAACGCTAGAACATCAGCGTCAGAGGCGGGGTAAACCACAAAGGAGCCAGAGAGACAGTGCGTGTTGGTGTCTATCAAAAAATCCAGAATGCAGGCCGCTTTATACGTGGAAGCAGACCTCAGTCCACAACGGGCGCTGAACTGTGAAAAACACGCCAGATCAAGTGTTTTCCACATCAGTTGAATGCGGTTCAAATGTGAGATATGCAGAAACCGCCTGAGTCAGGTTGAACTCCACAGCCCGCCGTTCAAGATGTATGATCTGAGAACCATTAACGGCAACTGTTCGTCTGCTCAAGCCGTATTGGATACAACACTTCACGATTGTTTTAGGCAATTTGCAACAGCTTTTAAAGCGCCGTTGAACGCGTATTCGCCGGGAGATCCATTCTGGTTCAGAAGCGACTGAGATTATGGGTGCTGTGTCATCCACTTGACAGTTATGCAGTTAAATGAAAAGTTGACAGGAAAGATAGATGGAAAAGCGGTAGAATTTTGAGTACCAGTGCAGAGAGATTGAGACGGGGGGATGGTCGATGGAGATGAGCGCAAACATGGCCCAAAAAATAAGGGGCCATAATCTTGGTAGACCGGTTCATACTTAGAGAGCCTGTGATGTATCAAAAAAACGCCATATGCGCATGCGTGGAGACGCTCGTGGTGAAACAGCTTTTGTCTCGGATCCTGAGAGGATGCTTAGCGCCTCAACGCCGGCCCAGCATTCGCGGAGTCAGAAAACAGTCAAAGCATTACTATTGTAAGTGTGAGTATTGACGTCGAAGGAGATTAATAAGTTCTCCTGATTCACCCCTTTTTGCGCTCCTGGTTGGTTTCCTGTTTGCTTCCAGGAAAGCAACCAGGAGAAGCAAAAAGGAAGCAAGTAGGGACAGTTTTGCAAACAGGAGCTCATGTACCTCCTGTTTGCAAAAAGGGCTCCTACTAATTAGGTTTCCTGATTGCGCTCCTACTTCGCAAATTCAAACTCCGCCTCCGGCGCTTGCCTTCCATACACATTTACCCTCACTCTGAATCCTCTACATATCCTCCCTGCCCTTTAAGCAATGAGACTGGTGAAATTTCCTCTCTGTTGAGGGCAGGACTTGTCCTAACTGAGCACTTAGCTTAACTTTCTTCCCTAGGCTATAGCGGGCAGCGGTGAGAGCTTCGGCGACTCGGGGCGAAAGTTACCGCATCGGAGTTCTAAAGGCCGCGACAGCCGTTGAGATTTGCCGAGCACTTGCCGAAGATTGACCGCAAGTAGGACTCTCCTACTTACTTCCTAATTCAAAAATCTCGGACCCCCCCGTTTCAAATATGCTCCTTTCTGTCTCTTACTTGGATTCCTACTCGGTTCCTTTTTGACCATTTTACCGCCAGAAGTGCAAAAAGTGAGCAAAAAGGGAATCAAACAGGAAGTCAAATAGGATCAACTTTGAACGGCACTATTGTAGCCGCCGAGGAACGGGTTAGCAAGACATAAACGGGGTCTGCATTACGGTAATGCGGG